>MU227033.1:933859-956427 GCA_018584345.1 Thuja plicata
CCCTACAAGACGATGGCTATAGATCTGGAAGGTGCATTCTCAAGGGTTCCAACCAAGGTAATCTATATAAAGGACGTGAAGAAGTACATTCACTCGTCTATGGAGAAGACTCAACATACTAAATTTAAGGAGTTGTGTCAAACTTTATCACAAAAGGGTGCTAACCTATACTCACCTAAGTACACTTGAATTGGAGAAAAGAAGCTCGATGTATGAAAGGTATTTTTGAATTTCACCAAGGAGAAGGGACGGGTTTGGCTAGTACTAAGTTGACTACGTGATGAATTCATGTACCTAGTTAAACCCTGCCGCATTACAAAGGAGGCCATTCAAGTCATAACTGGACTACTAACCCATGGGGCAATTCAACCAAAGAAAGGCATCAAAAATGTCAAAGTCCAAAAGCTAACCAAAGCTACTTTTAATAGGAGCCTGGATATTAGCCATATTACAAACCCAACAATGTTATATGCAACAAGAGCAATAGCCTACAAAATATATTTCACCAATTGGGAGGGGTTTACCACTGCGATCGTCATCCACATAGCATATCACATGGTGGTTGAAGGCAAAGATTTCGACCTATGTAAAGTTCTTTGAATGGAGTTGTTGAAGAATATATCTCAAACAAAGTAGATAGGGTATCAATTCTGGTATGGCACTCTATTAATTTGCCTTGCTTATTATTTTATACATGAGTTACCTTCATGTATTGGAAAGGTTTAGGATACAAATAGACTAATAGCAGCCTAGGTCCAAGAATATGCTATAAATTTCCTAGTCATGAATGCCTGTATCCAAGTATTTGTCAGGTACTTCAAGGCTTTTAAAAAGAGAATGCAGGACTAGTGGGGATATCAAATGCCATGGTCCAGAAGTATCTGGACACCATAGAATTTTAGGTCGACAAAGATTTCACAGTAATGGCACTAGAGCCCCAAAACTCATGGATACTCCACTGCCATAAGAGGTATCAGATGCAAAAGTAGAGTCTTATGCGCAAGTATTATTAAGTTTGCCAAGGGATCCATAAGCAGAAAGAAACCCTGCTGCCAAAGAATTCATGGAATCAGTGGCTAAGGAGAAAGCAACAAAGGACATCAAGAAGAAGAAAGAAAAACTATGGGAACAAGACGAAATACCCCCTAAGGAAGAAGAAGAGAAAAAGGACAAACCGGGCATACACCAAGAATGAGGTCTGGAAGATTACATATAGAAACTCCCCCTGCAACATCTACACAAGCTAGAGGTAGATGGTCAGTCAAAAGGAGGTTAACCACAACAACGGTAAAAGAAGAAGCATCAGAACAAGAGGCAACATCCATGAGATCATCCGTGTAAAGAAGTAATTTTATCACATATTTAGCTAGTTGAACTCCCTCTCCATTAGTCTTGTTTAGCCATTCTTCCAACTTATCAATAGCCCAAATAGAGTTGGAGAGAGTGGGCACCCTTGTTTGACACAAATATCACTGCCAAAGCATTGTGGCAATGTGGCATCCCATCTATGGTTCTGATTTTAGCCTCGACCTGCTCATAATGTCTATGTACCGCAACTCTAAGCTCATTAGGAATTTTCGATTCTTCCATTCTATCCCAAAGTTTGTCGCGTGGAACCATGGCAAAGGCCTTTTTAAAGTCTACAAAACAAAAAAAGGCCTCAGCACCTTGACTATTCCATATTTTTTCAACCAAGAATTTAGGGGTAACACTATGATCAATAGTGGAATGTTTCGGTCTAAAACCAGCTTCAGGCCTCAACACCTTGACTATTCCATATTTTTTCAACCAAGAATCTAGGGGTTAACACTGTGATCAATAGTGGAATGTTTCGGTCTAAAACCAGCTGGTTTTAGACCGAAACATTCCACTATTGATCACAGTGTTAACCCCTAGATTCTTGGTTGAAAAAATATGGAATAGTCAAGATGTTGAGGCCTTTTGTTGTTTTGTAGACTTTAAAAAGGCCTTTGCCACAGTTCCACGCGACAAACTTTGGGATAGAATGGACGAATTGGAAATTCCTAATGAGTTTAGAGCTACAGTACATAGATTTTATGAGCAGGTCAAAGCTAAAATCAGAACCATAGATGAGATGCAAGAATGCTTTGGCAGCGATATTGGTGTCAAACAAGGGTGTCCACTCTCTCCAACTCTATTTGGGCTATATATTGATAAGTTGGAAGAATGGCTAAACAAGACTAATGGAAAGAGAGTTTAGCTAGCTAAATATGTTAAAAAATTACTTCTTTATGCGGATTATCTTATTTTAATTGCTAAAACGGCTGATGGATTAAGGGAACACTTGAAGGTACTTGAAACCTTTTGCCATGAGGTTGGGATGCAAGTGAACACTACCAAAACCAAAGTGATGATCTCTTTGACAAAAAACAAGAAGACGCAAAACACTTTTCTTTTCGAAAACAATCCTTTGGAGATAGTGAATGAGTACAAAGTTCAAACACCTAGGGATTGATTTTTCCCTACAAACTCAGTTGGGAAACGTGCAGAGCAAAAAGAATTCAAAGAGGCTGGAAAGCACTATATTCCTTACAAAATAGATGCAGGAATGCAAAGTTGTGGGATTGGAAAATCAAGAAAATGCTCTTTGGTTTGTTGGTCACCCTGGTGATCCTTTACGGATGCAAGATTTGGGGTAGCAGCATGTTAGATCAGAAATGGAGGCAAGTAGAAAGAACACAAAAACATCTAATCATCAGCAGTCTCAAAATTAAAATTCTTGTCCCTTGTGAGATTTTATTGGCAGAAACAAGTATCTTCCCATTAGAAGCTTCAGCCATGGTCCGACTATTAAGATACTTAAAGAAAACTCAGTACGGAAAATCACCATTGGCCTAAGTTGATTATGGATGAAAGACATGATAGAAGAAAAAACACATGGGTGAAGCAAAACGAAAAATGGATGAAAAAATCGAATGTTAACATACAAGAATGTCCAGATAACAATGAGGAAATATAAAAGTATGTGAGGGAAAAATTCAAGTGTCATTTGGTCAAAACAAAAGGGGCATGAAAATGCCTACTGTATCAAAGAATTTAACCCCATGGGAGGCCATGAAGAAAAAACATAAATAGGAGCAAATATCAAATGGAGAGCAAAAATGCTTATAGCTCAACTTAGGACTAGTTCTCACCATTTGAGGTGCGAAATAGGTAGATGGATGTTACCTAAGGAAGAATGCGAAAAAAGGATATGTCTATTTTGCAATAGGGGAGTGGTAGAGACATAGCGACATTTCATCATGGAATGCCCAGCATATAATGACATCCGTTCCAGCTATGTGAATATTTTGGAAGCGGGCAACTTAAGTACTTTATTTGAAGAAACAAAGCTAGACAGAAAAGAAAAACTAGTGATCAAAATTCATTGTAGAAGAGCAGATTTAAAGAAGTTACAAAGTGCTTAAGGTCTTGGCACCCGGTTTTGGGGTGTGTGCTTTTTAGGGGATCCCATAGGCTGCTTTGGCCTCACGCACGTTATTAAAATCTCATTCATTCATTCATCCCAAGGATGAGTGCATAGAAGAGGAGACCTACGAAGAGAGCAAGAGAAGGACGGTTTCTCGAACTGGAAATAGACACTAAAGACGTAGAAATAATACCGGAGGTCGCTAGACTAGCATAAACATCATCACCAAAAGTTATCCTTTTATTATATAAAGATCAATTATATAGGACCCTCTTCCACCAAATGTTTGTACAAAGACAGCAGAAGTATCAACTAATGGGTCAACATAATAGCTGACCGCAAAAAATCCATTTATCTAGTATATGCAAGCCAACAATTATACATTGAAGGATTCCTAAGCAAACTACCAAACCCCCTAGCTATTGCATTCAAGGACCAGAGAGAAAGTGCAGCCAAAGAAGAAGAGAAGTTATAAGATTTGGCCATCAAAACAATAGTCATGAATGTCACAACTCTACAACTACAAAAGATCAAAGAGATGCAAGCAAAAGAGCTCCCGACAAAACAAAGGATACAAAAATTAAAGTTGGAAAAACTGGAAGCAAACCAATAGGTCCAATCAGAAATAACAGAGGCAACAAAAAAAGCATACAATCAACTACGCAAGGGAGAAGCAAAATATAAAGCAATTGAAGCAGAGCAACCAAATCCACCTCCTTGGACCAATACACCTACCTCTGTCTCCCCAATGCAGCATATCAAGGAGTTCCTAGCCAAACAACAATAGATACAATTGGTGGCATCAGCACAATTGTTTCAATTGGCGGATATCTTTCACCTAACAGTCCGAGGCAAGTTCCTTAAACAAGTACAAACTTCAGAACAGATAGAGGAAGCAGTCAACGAGATACTAGGTAAGTACCCTCACCTAAATGGGGACCCTTCACAACCAACTCTGGCACAATTAACGACATTAATAGATGAGTTACTACAAGATCGGGGCATACAGAAGGATAAACTCAAACAAGAAGTACAAACAAAATTTCAAAAGACAAAGATGGATGAGGAGAGGAAAAGATGTGTCACTATTTGATCTACCTTGGAAGCTCAAATTATAAAGTGAAAAATATAGAGGTAGAAACTAAACAACTATATCAATATTGTTTGCAGTGGCCAACCGTTGTGACCCCAATCAAAGCTCAGACGAACAACTTAGAACACTGCATCCTTCAAGCATCACAAAATTACGATGCCCTAAAAGATATAAATGGACATGATAGAGCTGAAATTAAGATCTACATGATCAATACCAACAAGTTTAGGAACAAAGAGACAAATCACAGGAAAGGTCCGGACAGTTAAAAGAGTTTGTCAACCTAAGACTAGCTCATATCACCAGCATACTATAGGAGGCTCAAAATTTCCCTTTGTAACATAAGAAATAGGGTTCACTAGGATGTTTATACAAACTAGGAAACTTAGGCCTATCTCTTTTTATTACATTGGAAGGATGGTGATCCACTAGGCTCAAGCACTGAGTGGATGCAATGATCCTTCGTTGTAAAATATGGGGGTTATATGTGTAAATGTGATTTAGAAATGTAAATGCAAGATCTAGGGCTAAATGGGAGGGAAAGGTAGCTTTCTGCATGCACAAGACGAATGGAAACAGACAAACCAATTCGGCAAGCGGAAATAGCAAGGGCAAACTGTAACACACCTATATTCCGAATTTCAGGCTAGAATTGAGGGACTAGGGTGACTTGGCTGCCCTGTTCACAAGACTAGGGTGACTCACTTATCCTATTCCATGCACTTCTCGACGAATTTGATTGCATATTGTAGCCAGCTTCTTGATCAATCTGTATCTCACTCCGTATCAACGGCACCTATTCCTACACACTGAAAAGGGAGAAATTGTTATGTGATAAGGGGTTTGCCTCAGTCAAACCCCGATTCAGGAATTAACCTTGAAATAGAAGTGAAATGTACTTGAAAGGAAAGCGTGTTGATATAAAGCAGAGGCTAGATCTGAAAATGAAATGATTATACCTTCATAAACCTTCTTGATGTCGGAACGCCTATGAAAATGCTTGAAGTTGACTTGATTGTTGACTTGAATGACAAGGAGATCATGGATGCCTTCACAAATGCTTGGATCTGCAAATTGCTCCCTGATCTTCAATGCTTGGAATGCTTGATCTCTTGCTTGCTTGAAGGGATGCTTGAGAAAATGCTTACGAATGCTTGACTTGAATCATTGATGCTTGGATCCAAAATGAGGGAGGCATCCTTGCTTATATACCTCTCACATCATTTCGAGATGCAAAACTCGAAGCAGGTTGACAAAGATTTGGAATCCCCATTAAAATGAAGTAAACGCTGCAAGATTTTAATATGGGACCTAGCCTAGGGGATGGACGACCAAGTTGCCCTATTCCAACCTATGTGGTCCTAAATTGGGACCAGGGGTCCTAATTGAGGAGAAGATGCCGAAAACATAGGTAGAATTGAGCTGGGATAAACGGAATCGAGGCCAGATCAAGCATAACAAACATAGGAGACTAAAGACACTAAAATAGTGCCTAATTGAGCAAGAAATTGTATAGGGACAATTTATGACGCTACACTCTCAAAGCATCCAAATACCAACTACCCTTTCGGAAGCTAAGAAGTAGATAGTACAACTACAGATTCATATAAATCAACTTCCGTCAACAAAGAAGCAATGGGATGACAATTTTAATTCTCTTCAGGACATCTACAAGGGCATCCTTCTGCTGAAGTCTTCTTGACTTGACGACAAGCCAAAATTTTGAAAAGGGGATGATGCTCACAGGAAAACAGAGACAATCCGGAGAAGCTACCTTATCCCACCATAAGAAGTCTCTGAAATATAAGATCCAGAAGGTAGAATGTACTCTAGGGATACCATCTAGGGACCACGTCTCATATTGTAAATCTAAGTAGGTTATGAGATCCATTCACCAATAATAAGAGAATGCATATGTGTAGATGTAATATAGAATAGTGAGTAGGATAAAGTGAATGCACAAAGGAGATTTAAAGGAATGTAATATACGACTTCAGATAATGAATACAACATGCTTTTGAGTTTTGACTTTTGATCTATTATATTGTGTATGGTGTTATTATTCTGATTTATAAATAGACTTAGATCTAGATATATTTCCTTGTTTGCGTCTATAGGGCTGAGTCAAGTGTAAGAAGAATACAACACCAGAAATTCTTAGGGTACAGAACTTCGGTTAGCATCCCTTAGATTTCTTGCAAATGAGTGTGACCCGAAACGTTGAGTAAAAAAAATCGTATACAATCAGAATCCAAAAGCACAAAAATCATCCCTTAGATTTCTTGCAAACAATGGGCATTCTTGTACTTATCTCAGAAAAGTACTAAGCTTGTGACCTATAGAAGCTATAAGTTATGAATATCCGTCGCAAGTTAAAACTATACCCTTTACATGTGGAAAAAAGAAGAGTCTATTAAATGTTGCTTGGTGCCCATTATTGTCTTCAAAATCTCTAGAAGGGAACACCCTCCTAGGTAACAAAAGCATCTCTATGCAGCAAGGTGTTCATTTTGTTCCACCATTTGATTATAACCATTCTCACCTACTTATAAAATATTTCAAAACCATTATGCTCCTTAGCTGCTAATATAGCCTTAATTTTCTACCATAGATTCAATATCATCATTTATCTTGTTTGATCATTGATATTTTGTCTCAATAGATCTGATAATACTCACAATAGGCTTAATAAAACTCAACAGAAACTTCACATGAGCCCACCAATCATTGCCTAAAACTAGTTCTTTGATCTTTTGGGCCCTCCCTGTATTTGATTGCTTCCATAACCCAAAAGGTTGTTGATTACCAAGGCACACACTACCTCTCATGCCTTCACAACTCAACTCAAGTCTCAAGAACCTAATATGGTGTTATAAAATAAAACAAATTAGAAAAATTCCAAGTTAAAGCATTATCTACTTTGTTTTTTTCAAATTTTAGTTTAAAAAACAAAGTACATGTAAAATTTAAAAAAAAATTAAAATTATATTTTTTTAATTTGAAGTGAATAAAAAATATTAGACTTCAAATTTCAAAAAAGAATCTTCAACAATTCCAACTTCAAGAAGGATCTATAGATAGTTTATGTATTATGATGGTTAGTCACAAACATATAGATCTCATCGATGCTAACGTAAAGTTGTTTCATTCACTCAATATGCATGTCGAGCTTGTGCATGACAGCACATGGAATCCAGAATATGTGCCCATGTCATTACTAAACTAACTTTTCTATGACTTTACAATTTTTAGGATTATCTAATATGACTTGAAAAGTTTTGAGGCCCCGTTACCTTATTGGACTCTATGAGAATGTTACCAACAAAATGTGCATCTTTCACTTGCCTCTCACAATTACTTGACCTAAAAAACATCGAACAATTCAGGCTTATTGCAATGACATTAATTATAGATCTATTTTTATAATATTTTCCATTCATTAGAAATGATGGACAAACCAATTTTGGCTTATAAATCCTTGATGGGATGCAATAGAATATGTAATTATTCTTACCTTGCCAATAAGGTAGTATGTACCAATTCATAGCCAACACCTATAGAGGTTTCATTTATCCCCCAAATCATTTCCCACTGATATGGTGATCTTTTGAGATTGAGGGGAAGCCCATTTGCATCAGCACAAGACAAAATGAGCTCAGTAACATTGGCCTTCGCCTCACTTTGATACCCCCTTTCTAATGTGTTCACATCCTTTGATCTTTTGCCAAAAAAGGGGTAGTATAGTCTTCTTCTAATGACAATGTCACAAGAAAGCAATGTGTGGTAGTCATTGTTGAAGTAGTTGAGGATGACTGCATAGGAGCCTTGCAGCTTCCTTTCATGGTTAAAGGATTTGACTTTGATCAAGACTTGCCAACCATAATATTTGCCTCCTCTTGCTCTTTGATAAAAGTTTTTGTCCCTTTGGCAACCCCAGTTTGGCACCAACATAATCATCTAACTCCTTGTCCAACAATCATAAATGGGCTATCACCCAACTATAGGAGAGCTTTTATACTCATTCTAGTGCTATCACTCATAAATGGGCTATCACCCAACTATAGGAGAGCTTTTATACTCATTCTAGTGCTCATTACTAAAACACATATTACCTCTGCCTCCAAGAAGTTGCTCAAACATCATGACATGTCCCCAAAGCAACCGAAAAGAGTTAATTTTGAAACCCTTGGCCAATTGTTGGACCACAAAGCTAGAACTCCCTAAAATCCTTTGTTTATAGAATCACTTAAGAGTTGCAATAAGTTCATCTTAGGGACTCATTTGTATTGTACAAGTTGACTCTCAATCACCTTTAGTTAGGATTTCATCCTTGACCTATAAAGGACATGTATGTAATCCATTTTCTAAGTATGAAACAAATTAATAAGAAACTTGTTTATCTTGAAATAATTTTAGTGACATATTATCAAATTGTTATGTCCAACAGCATTTCTAGGACAAGATGGCAAGAAATGTGGGGATATGTCCTAGGGATGACAATGATAGGAGGTATTTTTGGCAATGAAGAAAAATTCAAAATATAGTAACTTATAAACACTAAAGATCTATGCCACTGGTACCTAAGGTGTTGGCGCCAAACCCACACTAAGTTTGTACTAGCTATAGGTCATGGTCCAAGTATAATTTCAGTACGCCTATGGTTCTAAATGGATATCTCCAAGATGTACTTGGTCTGAAGCCAAAGTCTAGGGCCAGCCTTGGGTATATTTGGCCTAACCCATGACATTAATAAATACAACTTTTATAAATGAAGAAAGGAAAAAAAAATCTTAAACAAACAAACCCCAAAGAGTAACTTTTAACTACACTATCAGCACTAATAACACAAAAAATAAAAGCAAAACTATGTTCCTACCTTTCATTTGCTCTTATCTAAAACTCCATTGGTAATTGTTGCTTAAGGCCTCAAGTTTATGTAATGTTCCTTCCATAGTCTGATGCTTTTAATGGTTGTTATGTATGGTCTTCGTACGGTCCTGGTCTGCAAGTACACAAATGGTCTGATGTCCGTATGGCCTTTACAACTATGCGTACGATATGGCTGGATATCGTACCGCCTTCTCACCCCTAATTTCCTTCTAACAGCAATGTGTTACCCACATGCGTACGGCAACTAGCCCGTACGGTCCTTGTTCCGCACATACAGACAATTTGTTCTTCTACCATCGTATGGTGGTATCATCGTACGACAACCATACGTCATTTGTACAGTATGCACCGTACGGTCAACTCCTCCGACTCCGCATAGACTGAGCACAAAGTCTTCACTCTACAGTAATATCTCTCGGGTACGGATTTGATGTTACAATGAAAGTGAATATTATGCCAGAGCTAAGTCTTGTAGAAGCAAGATATTTGACACAGAATAATACCAAAATGAACAGAAGATCGATAATGGAAAACAACATAGAGTTTCCATAATTATTATAATTTTGTCTTCAAATGAAGATTTCACAAATTTGACAATGACGTACAGATGAAATATCAGAAGCGATATTTCCAACGGCAGACTAGGGTGGCTGTGAACCACCGAAACTGCAAATACCAAATAGGGAGGATCTTTCAACACCGAAATGGCTGACAACAGAACTCCAACTAGAATTCGCAATCACATAAATTTTATAAAATCGCATACCAACAACTACCTACATGTCGGGCATAAATAGCCCTTTGGAGAAACTCCCGAGGGTTTACAAAAGAACGCCGACACGGTAAACACCTACGAACAATATGATAAAAATGGGCTCCCCATTAATTAATTAAAGGTCCTTAATAATATTTCTTTTAAATTGGGATCAATTAATTAATTAATTTTATTTATTTATTCTCTATCAATTTGGGGACATTAAATTTGATTTCCATTGAAACATTGTGTTCCCTCTATTCCTCTACCTCGGAAAGTGTTAGATAGCTACCAAGAAGAGCAAGGAGCTTGCGACACGATGAATCTCTATTCAAGGATTTTTTTTTCTTTTGGTTTTTTAAAAATCCATTCCCAAGCTCTACAAGAGCTTGTCTTTTCCTTTTTGAAAATGGTTTTTTTGTTTTCAATATCTTTTTCTTTGGCCTAGGTTTATGCAATTGATTTTTTTTCCAATATTGTGTTTATTTTAAATCATGTTGATATAGCCATATTCTAGGATGTTAGAGAGTTCTAGCTTTATGGGCCAATGACTGGCCAGGGCTTTCAAAAATGACTCTTTCAAGTTGCTTTGGTGAGATGTCATGATGTTTGAGCAACTTCTTAGAGGCATAGGTAGTTTTGGTCTTGTAACAAGTGCTAGAATGAGTACAAAAGCTCCAATAGTTGGGTGAAATCCCATTTACAGTTGCTGGGCAAGGAATGAGAATCGAGATGTTTATGTTGGTACCAAACTTGGGTTGCTAGAGGGATGAACACTAGTGTGTATCAAAGAGCAAGGGGAGGAAAACATTGTGGTTGACCAATCTTGATCAAAGTCAAAGGAAGCTGCAAGGCACCTATACAATCATCCTCAAATACTCCAATAGTGGCTACACCCTAGATGAACTTATTGTAACTCTCAATTTTTTCTCTAAGATGAACTTCTTGTGACTGTTAAGTGATTCTCTAATATGAGCTCAATGAACTAGAACGTCTAGATACAAATATCAACATGATAGAGGTTGATTAGCACGGAAATCAAGGCTAAATTTAGTTCAACTAAAGAAGTGGTTTTTCAATGAATCATTCACACTATTATTTTATTTAGTATCAAATAATCCAGACTAGAAAAAAAAAGCTAGACTTAGTAGATGCATTATATAATGTATACATGGGGTTAATCACATAGTGTGATGGTTAAGTTGTGGCGTTATTGATGTTGCCACCAAAGTTCAAACCCCCGTTGGGCCCTTGCGATCCCAGGCTTTTCCCTCATTAGTCCAATGTGCTCGCATGTTAGAACCGTAGCATTGATGTTGCTGGCATCCATGCCAATGATTTAGCAGGTATTCATTCTTGTGCTCCATACCCTCGTTGGGCTGGTGTGCTCGCAGGCTCTGTGCCCCTATTGGGTGCTGTACATTCATGCCAAGAATGAGGTACCCCATTTGTGGCCTCATCTTAGTCTAATAGGCTTAAAATCCCAGATCACCAATCAAAACAAAAAAGTGTATATATGTAGTAGTCCATAGTAGCAAATATTTAGAAAAAAAAAAGTGATTACTCATGGCTCAGCCTAGTCAGTGATCCGATATGACTAGGATCACTGATTTGTTTTGCAGACCCTGGCACAAATCCCAAGACACGTGAAAATTTTGAAAAAACTGTAATTAAATCATGATTGGGGCACTTTTTTTTTCCTCTATTTTTATCAAATTTCCAGCATTTTTAATATCCCAATTAATTAGAATAATATTTATCTTTTGGTTTGCCAAGCCAATCTGAAGAAAGATTTTTACTACTATGTTATAGATCAAAAGCCTTGACTTGACTGAAAAGCTAAAGAACTAGAAGCTGCCAATAGCAAAGGATATCATTGAGCCATTTCAAGATTGTGACCAAAGTTTTGTGTTTCAGTCCAGTCTTGTGAACACTGTTGAATAATTACAGTTCCACATAAATGATGATTGAACCAGTTCATCAGTGCAGGCTGTGAAGGAAATTATTTAGATATTGGAATCTTAAGTTTGAAAACGCTAATTTACACATAATCATGTCCAATGAAGACAATTGTCCAGAAATAAAAGACAACATCACTGCTTCAGACACAGTTAAGTATAATATTAGTATTATTTTGTCATTTCTTTCATTGTATTTTTCAATTGCAAGGAAAACACACATCAATTTACACTATCCATAGACATTGATGAAGTCTGCAGACATGTGTGCCCTAGAAAGTACTTTCAGGCATCCTCTGATGGGACGAACACAGACATTATGTAAATTATACAATATTTTTGAAGTTCAGCTTATTTGCATTATGAGGATATTAAAACAAATTATCTTGCCTTATGCACACTGTCTATAATGGGGACATACACCAAATTTTTAGAAATTTTTCTGTCATTATGCACATGTTTTCTCAGATGCTATAAATTGATATTGAATTATGCCCTCGTCTAAGTGCTCCAAATGAGGGAAAAAAAATGAATTTGCCATGTACAGTAATTGTACCCTACATGGACAATCTGCTTTCACCATAATCAGGTGGGGAAAGGTTTACAGTTACACTGAATGATGCCCTGTAAGCTATTTAGTTTCATCCAATACAATGCAACCAACATCAAACTTATGCCACTGCCAGGTAAGATTTTATAGATTACAGCTAACAGAGGTTTCAGTTGAAATTAAAGATGAAGATGCTTATGTTGTATTATGGATTACCAAATAGCTTCGCCCATGTTTATAACAATGTTGTTTTCACACACACAATTTCATTCACAATCATTGGAGAATATGATTTCTACTCTGTTGCAAATGAAAGTAACTGAATAAAGGTGAAGCACACAATGTTTCTTTTTGAAAAACAAAATTATTAAATTAAAATAACACACAACTAAGATTGTACTGATTCAAATGCATGTTTTCCAAATTCCAATCATGGAAACATTGTTTTAAATTTTAATATTTTGCAGTCGCAAGTGGCATATGTGATCCAGGTTCTTGTTCTTTAACTAGAGGGCTGCATGCTCCAAGGTCATCCATAAGATTTCAATCATAAAGTTATGAATCTATTATAGTTTATGTCATTATTTCACTAGGAGGATGACCAATGAAAGCAAGAAAAAATCATTGAAATCTTGAAACTATAGCAATATGTCCCATAATGCACAAATTAGATGCAAGTTCAACACTGAAAGATAAACCTAAATATAGCCTCAATAATAGATACCCAACATAAGTTTATGTCTTATCTCCTTTCCTACTTATCTTTTACAGCCAATGATAACAATAACTCACTCTATATCAGTAACTAACTTTTCAGATATCAAAAGGAAGCCATCCCACATATCTCTTCTGCACAATATTAACTAAAAATGATGAAGTTGTGGCTGCGAAAATCACCTTTCAAAAAGCCCAAGCTTGAAAATTACATTTGCAAGATTGGTATTTGTCTGTCCAACAAGTTGAAAAAGCTTTTTGCGCTTCATAGTAAATGTGCCTGTCTTCTCCATTCCTTTGTTCAAATCAATAAATTCTGCCACCATACCATCTACCTGAAAAAGAGTCAATGTCTTAACAGCTTCTGGCATATATACATGTGTTTCATGATCTATATTAACAAGTTCAGTATGATGACAATACTGATATAGGAAAAAAAACTACCTGTCGAACAAAGTGGTCAAGGGCAATGCTTTGTCCAAGCACAATTCCGATGGTACGAATGCAGTCGATATCAAATCTCTTCAGTACTATATAGTCATAACCCTCCCGCATCCAAGTGTCCAATGATGGTTTCTCCACTATAGCGTAATCTGCAAAGAAATATGTAACACATAAGCACTTGCTTGCAACACGACTCCACACTGTAAGAAAAAGGTAATGTGATACTATGTGCCTGTGTCTCCTAAACTTAGTAAATGCTTGTTTGATTTTAGATTACTAATACTTTATATTACTATGCTTTACCTTTACTAATACTTTATAAATGTATATTCATATATGTATTTAAATATCGTTATTGTGGATGCTTCTAATCATCTGATTAGAGTTGTAATCACTATCAAAGCATACAAATGGGAAGCTTGAGCACAGTTCCCTTAAGCTTAAACAACCTAGAAATTTGGTCAGACTCCCCTATTCTAACATGATGTAAAAAGCTAGGGGGTGAAAGAGGGAAGGGAGAAATAGAATAAATTCGAGATAAAGAATGGATTACAATAGAATAGTGTTAAAGGAACAAGATAAACACAAAATTGCTGGAAAACTAAATTTTCAACAAGAGAATAGACAATAAGTTGCACATGCTATTGGCAAGAAATTTAACACTCGAATGAGGCTAACTGTTAAACCATGCACATAAAACTCAATAGTGAAGGAAGAATGAAAGAACCACAAAAATGATTCAGAATATAGATAGTAGCACAGCTCTTGAATGAAAAGAAGCTTGCTGAATACAAAGATAAAACAGCTGTTTAGAGAAGAATATTCACAACATCAGCAATCTTGTGCAGAGACAACATGCTTTGCTTATTTATATACATCTGTTAGGAATTAATTTTTACTTGGTAATGTTAATTTCCTCATTTTGTCTCTTGTAGGAAGAATATTCCCAAGTAATCCCTACAAGTTCTTTGTCCCCTTTTGAGTTCTCACAACTCATTTTCTTTATTCCATATATTTGGAATATTAGATTTCCTCTTTATGAGGATTGTGACACATTGCACACACATAAGATGTTAGATGGCATCCTTAGACTTGGGAGTTACTTTGTAACTTTTCTCTCTCGCCTTTATATATTTGAGGTGCCTCTTTCTTTTTTTCTATGGAAGTATTTTTATCCTAAGCCCACTCTCTCTTTTTCTCATTGTATTTTCTTTAGGCTTTATGCCATCTACATAATCATAGGGTTTTTTTCTTTGTTTTTCCCCCTTAAAAATCTTGTGTCTCCTTCTTGGATCTTGGTGTGCTTGCTCTTGGTTTTGGCTTCTCAACTTTATGGTGATATCTACATTCAAACAATTGCTCCTTGATTAGTTCTTTTCTGGTACTTTATGTTATTTTCCTTTCAACATCAAAAACAAATCTGGGCTGTTGAAAGGACCTTCAAATTATATATGGTTCATCCTCCTGATCAAAATCTCACATTTGCTTACAAAACACCTTTCCTAGAATAAAAGGCAAGTAGGCCTAAAAATAGTGAAGTATTTAAAATGCTTTCAATCATTGGCCTTACCTTTTTATTCACAAAGGAATATTCTCATTCCTTTCTTTGAAGAAGAATATTCTTTTAGCTTTTTATTTTAGTTCAAATGAAATATTCCTCTTTATCTTTAGTCCCGTTGTAGCTGTTGAGATTTATTCTCCCTTAAAATACTTCAGACTTAGCTTTAAAGCTTATTTTTTATGCTCCCCTTGTTTTATTTAGAGGCACTATCCCTAAAAGCTTAGATAAGTGAACATACATCACAATAGCACAGAAGCAAACTATTTACCTTTAACATAACATACCTTATGCAAAAAAAAAATTAAAAATCAGACCTACGAACAAAAGATAGCAAAAAACTATGTGAGCACAAGTAAGAGTGAAGGAGTAGCAAGTGTGGATTTTGGAAAAAATGATGATGTAAATACAGATGCAGATGGTAAGAGGCTCAAGCAACTGCTTATCTCCCTACAAATGTTCTAGTCCCCAAAAGTTGCCCCTCTTTGCAAAGGCTTTCTTTTACCTATAGGATGGAAGCCAAATCAATCGAGGGCCAGAATGATGAGTGACATGAGCTTTGCAAGAAAGAGTGTGCTGTTGGGTCTACTCTGGCAAAGGAGTCCAAGAAAATTGAAAGGAAGATTTTCTTGGGATGCAAAAATGTTGCAAACTCCTTCCACACTTGCGACCATTTATGCAAATTTAATTATTGAAGGCAGATGCTGCATTTGCACCTTTTGTCTAGATCTTATAGCTGAGAGAATCCATGTGCTCCACTACTACAATTTGTGAGGTTCTACTTAACAAGATTAAATCCCCTCCTAAGCCTTGCCTTTCAATGGAGCTCCAGCAAAATACAATTTAGTTTTAGGCAAGATGTCAGCGAGGACAGATGATTCTTATCTCCAAGAGGATATCCCTATTTCTTTTTCCTAGTCCATCCCAGATCTCTATTGACCCTACTGTGGAACACTTGGGTAGCTTCCTGATTTGCCACTTCATGGGTAGGAGACAACCATTAATGGAAATCTACAAATGGGTTGAAGAATCTTGGTCCTCTAGCATTGACCCTTTTTGCTCCGTAGAGACTTCTTTGTTGTTAAAATTTTAGTCCCAAGTGGATCAAGAGTTTGTTTGGACAAATGATCCCAGGTTTTTTGACAGGTCGGAGCCTCCATGTACCAGTGTCACCCTTTCTTTAATCCAACTAAAGTGGTTTTCTCACAAGTCCCCTTCAGGATCAGATTTTATAACTTTCCCTTGGTTATCCAAAATATTGATTTGTTGAAACTTTTTGCAGCACTAATTGGAGAACTCATCGAGATTAAACCTTCCTTCCAAAATTTGCAGAATCATTTTCTCAAAGTGTGTGTTGATTATCTGGCAAAATTATAACCCCCTTCTCATACCATCTTTATTCAATCAGCACGAGTCACCTGGATAAAACATATAAATTATAAGTGACTGACCTTCTGCCACTTTCAAGTTTCATTGTAATTAGATAAGACATTTCAAGAATGAGTGTAATTATCTCAAGGTTTCCTCTTTTAAGACAATTTATCTTCAAAAGTGGATTTTGATAACTTGAACTCTAATTTGATTTGAAGAAACTACGGTCACTGTAATGAACCCTTTCTCAAATAGGATTTAATAATATATAATAATAAATAAAATATAAAATATAATTACAGCTTAAATAAGTTTAATGACAGGTCAAGAGGCATGTAATGAAGAGTTGTGACTCCCTCAACATAAGATATAAAAGGGAGAGAAGTTCATTTGAAAGAGGACATGCAGGCAGCAAGGGAAATTAGAAAACAAAATGGGTAATAATCAGGTTGGAATTGGAAAAGAATTCAGAAATAAACTTGAATTAGAAATAAAGAATAGCAGTTAAGATTGGTTGAGGGGCAATTAAGAAAGTGGAAGAGAGACACTCTTGGGAAGATATATTAAGAAATTGTAAAATGCATTTCAGGGGAGGATGAGGAATAAGAGTTTATATCAGACTTACATTTGCATATCTGCAAATGAGAGGATAAAAGGGAAGAGCATCAAAGGAAGATTGAAGGCATGATTGTAAGAAGAGTCTATAGCAGAATTGTAAGGAGAGTATATGCAGATGTAAAAGACGAATATATGCATATGCTGATAAGGAAAGAATATGCAGATTTAAAGGAGAAGTACAAAGAGAAGACATAGCTTGAAGGTGTGAATCAAGAAAGAATCAATGAAGAAGAAAGAACAAGTTACTCCTTCAAAAGGAAAACGTTGGGAAGGATTGTGACTCTCCCAAAGGGTGGTAATTATGAAAGGTTGTGACCCTTGCAAAGGTGCAAACATGGTGAAGGTGTGTGAATCTCCCTCATATTGGAAGATATAAAAGGGAGAAGGTTTCATTTGAGAAGGACATCCAAGGAACACCAATCTGGGGAATAATATATAATTCTCAAAAACAACAATGAAATGTGGTGACTCAATCCTTATGAAAGGTGGTGACACTTCCACCAATGAAGTATAAAGGAGGATTCATTCCAAGCATTAAAGGGAAAACGTCAGATCAAAAAAGAGAATAAAATCAATCAGTAATCAGTCTAAATGCAGACTCTGAACTCAGCAGATATAAATAAGCATCAGCAGTTTATATGCTTATTTGGGGGACAAAGTATATTGCATTACATAATGACTAGGCTAATTTGTTATATATTTGATATGTGCAGATAATCTATACACGGCAACAGAAACCAAGCAAGCAATGAAATACAAACAGCAGTATATCTGAAAACATACAGTGGCATCAAACAGAAGAACAGAAATCAGCAAACAAGGAACAGTATTCAAAATCAGAAGTGTGTTAACAGAAGACACATATTCAGGATCAGACTCTCACTAATCTGACTCAGACTTGTTATAATCAGTGTCTAATAATCTGAATAATGGCTCTTGTGGTATTATCATGGCCTATGGCATTATTGCCAATCAATTATCTTTATAAATTTTTATTTACAATTTGATATAGATGCATGTATCAATAACCTCTTTGTGAACTTCCATCATAATAGAAGGAAGAAGGTGTAAGGGAAAGAGGAACCATGAGGATTGATATCTAGGTAGGGACCCCGGATGGATGTCCATGTTGCCTGCCATTAAGGCCAAGAGGGCCAAAGTTCCACTCCTTGGCCTAGATAGGACAATCAAGGAACCTCCATCACAACCTTCCCTCCGACTCTACAATGAAGGCTACTAAATCTTCGGAGATGAAGCATGGATAGGGAAAGCAAATACAAGCACCCCATGGTGGATGTCCATGTTGCCTGCCACTGGAGCCAAGAGAGCCAAAGTTCCACTCTTGGGCTTAGTGTGGGATGGCTTTGGGCGGACCTATCATGCTTGTTCTCTAATTTGTTTGCAATGATGCTATAGATATTCTATGAATCTCATGTGTTATGGACTAACCCTAATAATAGTTATATACTTATACATGTGTACATGTTTCTTATGTTATGATTGCAGGACTCAAATCCACAATTGCACTATTTGAGATACTTTAAATGGTGAGATGTAACCCTAACCCTAATTTGTTGCAATTGTGATCTTAGGAAAAATTCTATGGCAAATTAGGAAGGGGACATAATAGTCACAATATTGAGTTGTGTGGCTTGCTTCCAACAATCATTTATTTATAATATCATTCTAATGCTTGTTTATTGTTATGCTCCACGGGGACGCGTCACCTGGACTTTTAGACCCGCACCCGGTATAGTACGGGGACTCAAGGACAAATTTTGCCATCCCCAATGACGTTTCAAAATGGGAAAATAGGATACCGTCCCCAAAACATCACTTTGAGAGCAGCAGGGTACGGGGGTACAGCTAGAAGTCCCCGGGACGGTTAGGGACGGCTAGAAGTCCCCTACCCGTCCCGGGGAAATCTGGCCATCCCCTATGGCCCAAGCTATTTTTGGACTGCCAGTGTTAAAAAATAAGGCATTTTTAAATTTGAAAAAAAGGCTGGTTGGGCCACAGACACCCAAACCACATTTAACAATACCAAAACCTAATCTAAGCATAAAATAACCAAAAAGAAGAAAAAGAAATTCATTTTCACATTCGCAAAGGAGAAGAGCAGCAAGAGAAGGAGCAGCTGGTCAAGGAGGGAACAACACTTGAAAGGGGAGGTTAGGGCATCAAATCTACTTGATTTAGACTCTTAGACCTACCATCTACTAATTATGGACAGTTATATATTATTGCGGACTTCTATGTTTACTGTTTAGTAGTTTAGTTATAGTATTTACATTTTAATATTTTGGAGGGAACAACAGTTGAAAGGGGAGGTTAGGGCATCAAATCTACTTGATTTAGACTCTTAGACCTACCATCTACTGATTATGGACAGTTATATATTATTGCGGACTTCTATGTTTACTGTTTAGTAGTTTAGTTATAGTATTTACATTTTAATATTTTGTCATTTCATGGTTAAAATTTGGAGCCTTTAGGCATTTTTGCTATATGTATGCCATACATTGATAATGAAAGCATTGAATTTTGTTATTTTGCTTATCAATTCATAGGTAAAATCCCAATTCAAGCCTAATGCTATGTATTAAGCTTCTAAAATGTCTATGATGAATGCTTTATCAATGTTATGATATGCATATTTGAAATTTCCCTATATATATAAAAATTCCCCTATTTGTTTAGTAGTCATCCCCTACCGTCCCCTAAAAGTTGACCCTAAACCATACACATACTGGAACACGACCCTGTCCCCTACACCGTCCCCGTCCCCGAAACTCCGTGTAACATAGGTTTATTGTGAAAGTGATATATATATAGTTTGAGACATTACAGTGACATTAAAGCAAGTGCCTAATGCAAATTGTATCACATGCATGTCAATATGGATTTCAGAAAAATGAAATCATTTTGAGAATCCGTATCAGAAACACTACAAACTTTTCAGATATGAATAAGGAAATGAATCATTTTAACAAAATGAAGTAACAAAAAAGCAAAATAACGAAGATCGTCAATAAATAATCAATCTTTGGTATCATTTCATTGTTCCAACAAAACAAAGTAACAAAAAAGAAAAATAAGGAGGATTGTTAATAAATAATCAATCTTTGATTGGTCCCCAGTCCTTTTCAGCCGAGGTTCCCACTAAAGAAGTACGCATGAAAAGCCCAAGTTTGGAGCAGTCTGCTGTTAGTTTAAAAGCTTTAATTTATTTAGAGGCACACAAAAGAAAGATTCTATTCAAGAGGTATGGTTAAAAGAATAGTGTGATACAGATGAAAGAAAACTTCTTTCTGTTTGTGAATATAATAAAAAGTCAAACATCTACAAATCTTCCATTACCTTTGAAGAATTCTTGAAGATATTCCAAGAAAATGGAAATACAAGAAAGATGGGAAAGTTGAAGGAAAAATCAAAACCAAGCCCTTGGGAAGTCAACAAGAGGATTGAGTGTTCCATTCAAGACACCTTCTACCCAACTAAAAAAGAGCTCTTCTATAGCAAGAAAGATAGATGATAATAGAAATGAACGCAAAAGAACAAAATGTTGCTTTGCATGCAAAGAACCCTGGAGGCTAGACCACAAATGTCAAGGCAAAGAAGTTGAGAACAATTTCACCATGTGAAGGTGATATCAGATGAAAAGTCAGAGAAGTCAGATGAAGAACCTAAAAGAAAAATGGTGGAACCTAAATTGTGAAGGATACACTTATGCTAGAATTACATGATAAGGTTAAGGAAGAAATTGTGATGATGAAACATGGGAAAGAAGAAAAATCAAAGCTACGAGAAATTGAGAAGCAAACCTTGGAAGAATACACCGTACAGGTGCAAGCTATGGAATTTAAAGAAGAAAAAGATATCTTATTGACCTTTGCAATCGCAAATCAGCAAAAGATTTATATAAATGAAGTCAAGGAAGGTGACTATCACTAGTTGAATGTATAAGTGAAAAAGATGTCTATGTTCAAATGCACCTATCAATCTTCAAAAGATTGAGCTAGACCAGAGTGACTTTTAGGATGCATGTCAAAATGAAATTGACAAGACTCTTTTGGTAAAATTGAAATTCTCGAGTCACCTGAATGATGGAGTCGATGCAAACTTCTCGAAGGTGACTTTTAGGATGCATGTCAAAATGAAATTGACAAGAATCTTTTGGTAAAATCGAAATTCTCGAGTCACTTGAATGATGGAGTCGATGCAAACTTCTCGAAGGCAACAATACAAGAAGATTGACTGCTTCAATCATTCCTATGATGTCACTTTAGAATATGAAAGGAAAGTTCCGATCCAAAAAACATATGAGATTGACTTACAAAAAGGCTCTATTTATATGCACGGACTTAAAAAGGTTGGTGTCGAGTTCACATAATTGACAACTTGTGGCAAGTATTTTGACTATCTCAAAGATTTTAGTTCAAGGCTTGAAAAAGTTGACACTACTAAAGATTTGATATGTTTGCAAGATTCTTGCCATCATGGGAACTATTGAAAGAAGGTAAAAGACACAGCTCATAGCAAAGGGTACATAGATCCTTTCGCTCAAAGTTGTTTACACAAAAGAAAATGGGATCCAAGTGATACTTTGAGACATACGATATTGAAATTTGGAGTGGAGTGGAGTGGGCAATGGGCTCTCACCCAATGCTTGATCGGTTCACCCCTTGTAGCTGGCATTCCAATTGCATGGAAAATTTGCAAGGCAACTCTCAAAAATGTGAATAAGATATTTGAAGGATGTAGCTAATGGCCAAACATATGATGCTTGTGAAGCAGTGAATTCACAAGTACTGCAATCTTCCAAGCAAGATAGTCAAAGTGTTAAATTTTAGTATCAGATCTAACTATGAACAGTTAATCAGATTAGATAAACAATCAAAGCAAAATTAACAATTTAGACAAGAACACAACACCAAGAATACCCTGGGAAAACCTCCCTTGTGGAGGTGAAAAACCCAGCAATGAAGAAGATATAGATTAAGCTCAAAAAAGTACAACTTACAAGCTTCAATGGTGCTGCTAATCAGGGTCTGATATAAATCACAAACAAACCTGGAAGTGTGTATCGCTGTATGATCTGAAATGAGAATGTCACAGTCACAATCTGGAGTAAGATTTCTGTTGCCAAGATTGCACTAAGTCTGATCAGTGAAGCCCTCTAATTGAA
>MU227033.1:963046-982906 GCA_018584345.1 Thuja plicata
CTCGCGCGCGCGCGCGAGAGAGAGAGAGAGATGGCTAGAGTTCCTCGTGTTTTGACATCCTAAAAGGTTTGAATAAGATATCCCTGCATCCCATCAAAAGCTCAACCTACAACCCACGCTTTCTCATTATCCACTCTTATTGCTTCCATATCACAAAAGTTCCCTAATCATTGGATCAAACCAAAATCCTCCAACCATTAAATGCATCTCATTTTTGAAAAAGCTTTCCTCATAGAACACTGAGTTTAGACAGTCCAAATAAAAAATGAATCAATCGACAGCCCCCATTCATATTCAACTCCTTTATTATTTGAAGAAAGATTTCCCACTGCTGACTGAAAATCAGACCAAATGAATTCCAATATTTTGGTCATAAAACGTTATTTTAGAAAAACTTGGTTTGTAACATATAAGGTAGATCCATTTGTTTTGAGAGGAATACTAAATGTTTTTTTATTCTCTGGCAAAAAATAAGGAGTAAATTACTATTCAGTCCCAGCTGGACTCCAGGCTTCTTGTCAACATTTAATCTCACTGATGTGCTTCAAGGACCAACCACAGATTGGGTTTCTCCCAGATTGCTGAAAGAATTCACCTATCGAAAACAAAGACTCTCTCTCTCTCAGGATAGCTTGCTGTGATTACTAGAAATTGTGGAATCCATGAACACCTTCTTCGCACAGAGAAATTTTGAAGAGTCTCTCCTCTTCACGTGGACCAACCACCGATTGAGTTTCTCCCAGAAAGCTGAAAAATGTCACCAATCCAAGATGAAAAATCTCTCTCTCTCTCTCTCCCTCTCACAAACACACACACACACACTAAACAAATGAAGAACCTTTAAATAAATTTAACTTCCCATATACCAAACTTCCAGATCTGAAATGGATTGTATCATGGTGTTTCAAAGACTCTATCTCTCTCAGGATAGCTTTCTGTGATTACTAGAAATTGTGGAATCCATCAACACCTTCGCACACAGAAATTTTGAAGAATCTCTCCTCTTCACGTGGACCAACCACCGATTGAGTTTCTCCCAGAAAGATGAAAAAAGTCACCAATCCAAGATGAAAAAATTCTCTCTCTCACACACACACACATAAAACAAATGAGGAACCTTTAAATAAATTTTACTTCCCATATACCAAACTTCCAGATCTGAACTGGATCATATCATAGTGTATCAAGAAACTTTGCAATTTTTTAATTTCATAGGAACTGGATTTAAAAACCTCTACGCACTTCTTCATTATCAATACCGGGATCAAAGCCAAAAAGAACACCAGAGAATCATAGTAAAAGCATTAAAAATGTTCTAGTTTATAGTTTATACGTTTAAAGAAAATTCAAAGTAGCTAATGTTTAAATTTATTCCTCATAATATTGCGTAAACATATGTGATGCCACATCATAAAAGGGTATCCAAGAAAAAAGGGCATATGGATGTCTTCTTCATAAAGGCAGATTAGTTCATTCATACCATCTTTTCTTGTCTCGGTAAGCAAATCAGAAACATATTTTCTCACAATTTGTAAATATCCTTCTTCTTCCTGCTCTGCAAAGTTGAATAATACAACAGAGCCATATTGGAAGACTACCATGTGGCGATGGTTGCTCCAAGATTCATTCCTAGCTTCTATGCCCTGTTATATTCCAATTTTGCAAACAAATTAAATAAATTATCAGTGTTATCAGAATTAGTGATAAATAATTATTATTCCAAATATGATGAAGTTTATTATAATATATTCTCTCTCATTTCAAGAAGCTTCATAGAATATGAAATGCTTCATTTAATAAATCTTCTGTAGAATTTGGTCAAATACAATAATTAAGTCCTTCGCTGTGACTAGGCTACATTATTAGGATAGAGAAATGATACTAAATGCAGCAAACACCCATTCTCCATGAGAAATGTAGCACACTAATTTTTTTTCAAGATGAAAAGTAAATAATTAATATATAAATCAATTGCTTCAACATAACATATTCCTTAAAAGGAACTTTCTATTTCCAAAATTAAGATATTTACAAATGAAGTCTTGCACAAGATCAATAGTTATACTGTAATGCCAGTTGATTTAGACTCTAAAATTGCACTTGCTTCTACAACAACACGAATCCAGTATATATTCCATCAACAAAATACAAAATAGATGAATATGTATAACAGGTAACTTGTTCTTGGATTATACATAGTTTTGTAAGTATTCTTTGTTATTTTTTAATAAAAATGGCATGGAACTTATACAAGATCTAGGCACCCCCAAAATAGCAACTCTTTTGTCCTCAAAATATTAAGTCGAAATCAAATGCAGTTGTGCTGCTTGTCTTTGTCATGCATACTGGAGTAGAGAACTTAGAGCTCCAACATTAAGTCAATGTTTAATTAAAATGGCAAATGTCAAGCATAAATACAAAATTATGTAAACAAACTATATAACCGATCCATTCCTATTGGACCGCCGGTTTGGGTCCAGTCCAACCTGGATAGAACTTGGATCTAGTCCACCCTGGGAGGCATCTACAGTCCCGCCAAAGACTAGAGGATTTGTTGGGGAGAAACCCAAATGTACCCACAGCAAATTCGGCATGGAGTAATGCCCAGTTGATGAAATTTGGTGGTTTTTTTAATTTTTTTAATTTCCTTGACTTCTAAGTTTCCCTAGAAAGCCAAAAACGACCCCCCAAACCCTAAAACATGGATTTCAATGCATTTTAAAGACAAGCAAAAAAAAATCTCTTATTATGAATGCAAAATGATATGTGCCATGAGGGTCTATGCGATTCTGAAGATCTTAATTTGGGCTGCCACTCAACCCCACTGAGCACTACCCTGGACCACCATGAGGGTGTTGCCCCTCAACCCTTCTGGGTGTGGTACCCCCACAAGGGGCATTGTTCCCAGACCCCGCTGAAATCATTTGGATTTCCAAAGACTCTTCAAGTTGGAGCTTGCAAACTATGCTTCCATATTTGCCTACAGGTCTTTATCAACAATATCATCATCAAATCAGACAATTTTCCCCAATGTCACTTGATGCTTGCTTGTTTTCCTTGTCATCTTAAAGTTTTTTTTTGTACAATACCTATTATGTTTTGAGAATGTGGAAGATGACAATATCTTTGAAGACCCATATGATGGTGCTTGATTAGTGATGTCTGATTGTCGATGCTTGCTTTTAATTTTAATATATGATATATATCATGACATTTGAGTTTGACTGATTGACATTGAAATATTTTTTACTTTTATGATGGTCCTCTTGATTATACAATATATGATGTTATGTGTGGTATTTTAAACTTAATTACTGCTGCAAATATGTATATATTTCTAATTTTTACATGTTTTTGTATGGACGAACCCAACCCCAAAAAAAATTTGGAACACCTGAACCTGAACTAGAACCAATACCAAGTGTGGTAAACCAATACCAAGACCGGTAACTTAGTAAATAAATAAAATAAACATTAACAATAAATGTTTACATGAAACAAATTAGGATAAAAGATAATCTTCGCAGCTATATACTTTAAAAGTTCTAACTTTTAACCACTTTAAAGTTGTACAAATAGCAATGAGGAAGTCAATGACAATGAATGAATGAATGAAGAAGATATGTAAAGTGCGTTCCCTTAGTTTTCCGACTATAAATCTTGTACCTCTTCTACATGTCTGTTTATCTCACAATATTATTTGCTACAAATTTAATGTGAACATTATAGAATCTACAAAGTCTAAGAGCAAAACCGACTCCTGTGTGGGTGACATGAAGGTCCAGACATCAAAGTAAGATTTGTGGGTCCAAGAAACAAAGTGAAAAAATGTATGTCACTACCAATTATATTCAGAAAAAAAGACACAAAAAAACATTCACCATTAAATTTAAGGCACAAAGGCATTATATTTGTGAATACTTTTATTCTATAATCAGTTTAGAGTATCAATGTCAGATTAAAATAAAGGAGATACATATAAAGACATCACCGTCTATATGATGCACGAAACACTATAATATTTGATATATTATGAAGCACAAAAGTATCAAGGAAGTAGACCATAAGTCCTGCAAACTGTCTACAAGTAAACCACCAGCAGAGACGCTTAATTGCCATCATGCAAAAATTGCATGAATAGAAGACGAAGTCTGAAAAAAATTAGTATGAAAAAAGAAATGTTCATCTCCTTGACAAGAAGATTTTTCAAGACCTAAATTGTGAGACAACAAATAGACTTATATAGTTCCTTTTAGCCCCAAACATGTTTATTAAGAAAGCTTCCACCATTGCCAAAGCAAACTGTAAATGTATTACCAAGAAAACTAACCAAATTTCCAGAATTTCATGGTGCTGAAAACACATCGCAAGTCCATACTGCCTGTTTGGCTTTCCAGACGGATTTGAATATTAGCATGGCCACCTAAGTCTAGGATGTAAAGGATGTAAGGATTTTGAACGAAAAGAAAACTCAGAACTCTCACAGCTTGAAATAGTAGACCAAAAATGTCAAGAATTAATTTCATTGCAGTTCAATAGCACATAGTTGTAGCTCAAAAAAAATCTTATTTTCCTGAGTTACATGAATAAAATTAATTCCACCAATAACATTCAAAGTAAAATCAACTTCAGGCATGTTAGAGACCTTGTAATGTTTCTGTTGTAAACGTATTGTTATCCTGAGAGGCTCCATAAAATTAAGGGGTACCATATATTTCAAAAATAGGATACTGCAAAATTTAGAGGTTCTCTAAATTCAGGGAACATCTCATAAATTTAGCAAACGTTATGATGCACAAAATCCTTATTTCAAACCTCAAAAAAATCCTATTTTCCTGGGTTACATGAATAAAATTAAATCCACTGATAATCTTTGAAGTAAAATCAACTTAATTCTTTCTGTTGTGAATGCATCGTTATCCCAGAAGGTTCCATATATTTTAATGGTAGTTGTGCTCAAAATAGGGGTATTTGCCAATTTTAGAGGTTCTCTAAATTCAGTGAATATCTAGCAATTTAGCAAAGGTTATAATGCACAAAAACCTTGTTTCAAAGCTTATAAAAAGAGCAGTCCATTGACATTATTATGTCAATCAAAGCCTGTTAAAATGCTTCATCCAAATGCTCCAAATAGTTAACATACAGAAGAGAACTACTGCACATCCTAGACAAGACCTGCAAACCCTGCAGCATGGTTGTAGATGACTTTGTGATTGCAATAGAACCAGATAGTTAAAAATCTGGCCCTAGAGATGACCCACAAACACTGCAGAAGAGTTGCATATGCCTTTGCGAATGCATTTGAAAGAAAAATTAAATGTTTGTAAGACATTCTCGATTTCAAGAGAAGTTATACTTCAGTAAAAATGAATTTTTCAAGAATCACTGCAGTTCCTATAGAAAAAATATGAACTATGGAGAAGAGCTGGTCAAAAAAGTGTCAAACATTTAGAAGACATTTTCAATTTCAAGAGATGTTATATTAAATATAAAATGAAGTTATATACGAGATTTGTCTTCCATTCCAGCTGAGAATGAAGCTCTAAATCATGTTTAGCTGAAGTGGCTATTATCAGTTTGTATTCAAAATTTTGCTTCAGAAATCAGAAATTTCTTAAAGGTGTCTGTTGCACATTCAGAATTTTAACTTTTCAGGTCTGAAGGATTAGAAATTTATTTCAAGTCACAACAACAACATAAATTAGATACTGTTTCAAATTCAAGGTACAAATTTGCAAACATTGATTTAGAGTTCAGATATCAGAATACTCTTAATCACATTCAATATCAGAAATGTGTTCATTCCATCTAGAAGATATGTTCTCACGGCAGAATTATGAAAATGCAATTAGACTACATTTTTCAGAAATTATTTACTTCATGCAATGTGATTGTTATAGAGATCTATAGCAGCAAGATGTTAAAAGAGAAATCATGTAAAATTTTAAACCTTTTGTCCTAGAGTAAAAGTGGAAGTGCTCAATTTGAGAACAAAATCAGACACAGGTATTTCAGGGTGTCCGACATATAGCAAACACCTTTGTTCAAATTCAAGCTTTTCAAATTCAAGCTTTACATATTGCTGCTAAAAAGATATAAGACCATAAACTTGGCCTTATCCTCAACTCCAACTCCATCCCAACATAGACCAATAAAAATGCCTAATCATCATAATAAGCAAAGTTAAAACTTAAAATAAGTTAGTAACTATCCTTGCACAAGGCACTTCTATGCATGTGCCATTCCTTTTGAGGGTCTTCACTTGACTTTCCTAACAATGAAAATATTACAAATTATTTTGGAACTTATATACTCCCAAGATGTCAACGTTGCGAATATTGTTACTTGGATCCAATCACTCATCAGATAAATACAAGCAAAAAAAAAGAGAGAATGGTTGCCATATTAAAAAAGGGCCTCAAATAATTTTTTAGCTAAAATGTCCCCTTTTTCCGAGTGGACATCCAGCAGAGATTTCTAGCTAATTTTATTCCCATGGGCTAGGTTTACAATTATAAGGAAATAAATTAACTGAGTTAATTATTTTAAAGTTGTCCCAATAAAATTAAATCCTAAGAGTAAATTTATTTTAATTAATTTAATTAAAGTGACTTGAGTGAAAAATAAATCAAAAACTATATATTAAGTCCCTTTAAAAAATATTTTTAAGGAGACTTGAGTGAAAAAAAATTAAATATTATAAATCACTTTATTAAATAAAGTTTCTTCAGAAGCTTTAAGGAGGTTACATCAGATCTTTGTAGAAAATTCAGCTGAACTTTTTTAAAAATATGAGAGCAAGTCATTTGGACATTGTAGTTTTATATCTCTTTTAGAGAAGTTTGGAGAGTTTGTTTTTGCAGATTCAGTGTGCCCTAGGACGAAAACGCTTGAGTAAGACAGTTGTGTGGACAAAAACCCATTCAGCATATTGGGTGGATTCATTCCAGAATTCACATTTGTGTTTATTTGATCAGCTGGTAAAGATTTGATGAAATTTGTGAAGAGATCTTATGAATTTTGAAAGCATGCTACAGTAGTCCGTACTGTTGCTACAGTGATCCATAGCACCACTACAGTTGTTTGTGCCACTGCTACAGCGTGCTGGGAGAATTAGGACTTAATGGAATGAATATTTATCAATGCTTATGATATATCCTATGCCCTAGTCATGGGTTTACCAGTGGTAATATGAAGGTTGTTGCATTATATATCTGCTGGGCATGAATTTGGTTAGATTATCATTAATTTTGGTTGCTGGAGCAATTACTAGGCATGAGAACATTACATCAGACTTGAGCACCTTCATAGGAATGGCAATTTATTTTTCTGAGTGCCATATGAACATCAACAAATGAAGTAGGAGGCAGATTGGAAGGGCTAAACGTTAGAAAGGCCCTCCACAACAGGGAAAAGTGGCATTTCAGTCATTTCAGTCACAACTAAAACTCTATCCAGGTTTGTTTTAAACCGCTGAGGAGCAGAGGCTTTCAAAGGGCATCAATTTGGTACTACCCAGTTATGTGGAGCTAAAGAAATTATGAAATAAATTAATTAAGCTAAGATTGCTGCGAGCTAGAACAGAAATCCTTGTGTATTTTCTTCAATATATTTCCCTCTCAGACCAGGTTTGCTGATTTCATTTTCCAGGTCAAAAATGAGTTGATCTGATCAATCATTTTCTTCAATAGGTTGATGCCAGAATATTTCTATAATAATCTTTAGATAGCAGCAATATTATGTGAAATATATATATATATATATATATGATTTCATTTCAATAGATTTTGCAATGCTATATCAGTTTCTGGATTCAAATGTGTAGAATTTTTTGTCATCAACGTTTTGGATCACACTACATGATCCATCATGAGGATGCAAGAGCGCAAAAGGAGCACAAGGATATAGCATTTGTATGGATTGTGGAAATCTAATAGATTTGAAATTTTGCAATGGCATTTGTATTAGAACACTATGCACCATAATCATTCAAATCTACTACAAGAATTTAAAACATTTTTCAGAAGTTTGAAAATTACTATATGATTGAATGAGTATTGGAGGAAAGATACATATTATGTGAACCAAATTTTAGTAAGGGTTTTCATATTAGCATGCTGCCAAAATGATGCAGTCAATACTGGATGATGCAGCAAAGGATTTAAACCTTACTTTCAATCCCAGGAACAATATAAAATAGAATGAGCTGGAGCATAGTGTGTGACAGATTGATAGATAATGCAAATATGATTTTTGATAAATTTGTCTGTATATTGTCAATAACATGCAATGTCCTTATGATCCAATTTCTGAAGTATAAATAGTATGGGTATATTGTATCTCTGTAGTGGGTGGGTAGCTGATTTTTGGAGATCTCTTTTGTCTCAAAGACTTCTCAGTGGTCTCTGACCACAAACATTTTCCGTAATTTTGTATAATCCTTATTTTAATACTTAATAAAAACAATATTTACCAATAAAAATAACATGTGGTGTCCTTAAAAGCAGTTGATCCAAGTAAATAGTCCAAGGCCAGTTTAAAAATGTTTTATATGTGACCACAGGAAATTCATTAAATTACAAACTGATTCGTAGAAAAAAATTTGTCAAAAATTTCCCCATACAAACACCATGTGCATTTGACAAGGGCTTGATGATTACTAGTAAAGCCCAAATACCAAGGTAAAACATGCAAAAAACATAAGAATAGCTCAGTAGCTAGGAATTATTAGAAAACAATACAAATAAAGTCAGTTCTGTTTAGTTCAGAAATCAGTATTAGAGAACCAATTTACTTCAATTAGATTGTCAACTATATTTAGTTGGTATGAGAATTTATATTAATTAGAATTCTGGCTATATTGAAAATTGAGTTCCATCCAAAGAGAAGGAGAAGAAGAAATCATTCATTAGACAATAAAAATATAAAGCTTGAAATCAATGGGAAGCTGGTGGCCACATGGAATACCTCCTTGTAAAGTTTGCCAACATTATGTTTTTGTCCATATTAATGAAATAAGAATCTGTAGTATTCGTTGAAAATATTACATTTTGTAGAGTCTAGATAGTAGGTGATAAATATTGTTAGTTGTTAGTTTGCATCAATTTATAAGAATAATAGAGAGGATGGTGTTCGGCGTTTCTGTGAATGCTGGCTAGGGGCCGTGCCCTAGCCGCGTTTCCCTGTTTTCTGCACTCATTTCTTCCAGTTTTCCGCGTTGTCTGGGTCGGAATTTTCTGCTCGGTGGGGTGTTTGGTGTATTGAAGAGGGGAGGGGGGATTTGTCGCAGCTCAGGTGCGTGAGTGTGAAGGGGCGGCAGGGGTTTTGGTGTTGCCTGATCTTGCATTTCAACAAGTGGTTTTTTTGCTGTTCTTTTTCTTTTCAGCGGCCTCTGGGGTTTGTTCTTGTGGCGACAGGTGAATTTTGTTTGTGCCCTAGTTTAGTTTTGTTATGGAGGGGAGTGGAGCTGCTCCAAGACCTTTGATTTTTTGAAGTATGGGTTCAACAGAGCCTTCATCGTCTTTGCATGCAGCTGCCATGGTGCATTTGAATAAAACCTCGTCAGGGGTTGGTTCTCCTATGGAGACAAGAATTACCAAGGTTAAGAAAGTAAATGGATGCTTGCAGAGAAGTCAGGATTGGCTTGTCCTGGTGATCCAACCAGAAACGATCTCTGATGATGTTGTGTACTTGTGAAATCATGCCCTCATTTGCAAGTTTATGGGACTCAAACTCTCTATGTCGGTTCTGGAATTATGGGCTTGTAGAGTTTGGAACCCTAAAGGGCATATGGACATTATGTTAGTTTGTGGCGGTTTTTACATGCATGACGGATAGAAACAAAGCCTTTGAAGGAGGTCCTTATTTTTTTATTCATGTTGGGCTTTTCATTAAACCATGGAATGTGGGGCTTAATTCGGCTGAGGAGCTCCCATTGAAAGTTCCTGTGTGGGTTTGTCTTCCTAGACTCCTGATTGAATTCTGGAGGCATGATATTCTTCATTCGATTGCTCTCCTTTTAGGCAAACCAGTGGGCTCGGCTACTCAAACTCAAGTTAAAAAGGTAATTTCCTATGCTCGCATATGTGTTGAGATTGATTTAAATAACCCATTGCCAGATTCTGTGGAAATTTGTCTTGAATCCTCTTCTTGGATTGAACTTGATTATGAGACGCTTCTGTTTAGATGTCGTATTTGCCATGAATATGGTTATCTGCAACTGAAATGCCCTCGGTTCATTCCGGCTACAGCTATACCTAGTGCTCCTTCAGGTTCTGTCCCTAAGAATGACAAGGGAAAGGCTCCCTTGGTGGAAGGAGATGCAGACAAAGAAGGTTTTGTTCCTGTAAGACATCGATATAAGGGATGAGGGCAAAAGAGAACTTTGAAGGATAGGCAATATGATGAGAATTTTAATCGGTTTGAGGCATTAGAGGGTCTGGTTCAAGAAGAAGGAATTCCTGTTGAGATGGTCTGCAACGTTGAACCACTTGGAATGAGTATGTCTGAAGATGGTGAGAATAATAATAATAATCTGGTTTTGGCTGAATCGCAAGAGGGGTAGATGGATACTGACTTACCCTCTCAAACTCTTGTTCCTATTCCGAGTGAGACCCCTGCCAAGCAGAATGTTGATGTTGTTCAACTTTCGCTCATGTCTCCTATGAATGAGAATTTGAATCAGAGTAAAAGTAGTGGGTCCTCTCAGGCTCTGGGTTTGCATCAAAAACCCCTCAAGAAAGGTTCTATGGAGAAGACCTCGAAAGCAGGTCGTAAGCCAGATTAGGTAAAAGTGAAGTTAATTGGTGAGACATTGGTAGAATTTGGATCATTAAAGACTATCGACTCTCATTTCTCCTAATCCCATAAATGATTGTTATATCATGGAATGTGAGAGGTATGAATAGCATCCCTACACAAAAGGTTATTCGTGAGTTAATTGACTCTCATTCTCCATATATGGTTTTCATACAGGAAACTAAGTTGACAGTGGATGGTCTACTCAACAAAGCTCCTAGAGTCTGGTCTTGTGGCATGTGCCAGGGTGTTGGTTCTCAAGGCAACTCAGGGGGTATTGCTTGTTTCTGGAGCCCAAAGAAAATTATTCCTTTGTGGTGGATCTCAAGCCACTCTTCTATCTCTTTGATTGCCACTAGTTTGGATTCTGGGGAAACTTGTCTCTTCACCAATGTTTATGCACCTACTGACCTCCTCGGTAAAGCACAGTTGTGGAATCATATTAGATATGTGCACTCCTTGGCGCCTCTTCTTCCTTGGATTGTGGCTGGTGATTTTAATGCAGTTTCTAGTTTGGAGGAGAAAAGGGGAGGTTTAGCCCATTTGGACCAATCTGCTAGCCTCCTACAAGATAATATTGCTTTCTTGAACTTAATTGATGTGAAAGCAAATAATGGTATATTCACCTGGAACAACAAGAGAAGTGGAGAGGCTTGACAGGTTTCTTGTCTCGTGCTATTGGTTGTGGGATAGGTGGACTATCAACTCTGAAATCCTAGATTGGAGGGGCTCTGATCACTAGTCGATTAATCTCTCAGCTATCTCCTTTAGAGTCTCAAAAAATCCATCTTTCAAATTCCATCTTTTGTGGTTGCGTGATCTTTCTCTCCAGAAACTGGTGGTTGTTTAGTGGCAGGAAGGGAAACCTGTTTATGGCAAGACTATGTATTCCTTTGTTAAAAGATTGCAGTATGTAAAGTATAAGCTCAAAAGGTGGAATAGACAATGTTTTGGCAATCTCCATTACAACAGGTTAGCAGCACAATTCCGATTAGATACCATTGCTCGGTTGATTAGAAACCAAGGTATGACTATGGATTTGAGCAGAGAGGAATCTAGAGTTATTAAGGAGTTGGAGGAATGGGATTTGCGTGTATTGATTGGCTTCGAGAAGGGGACAGGAACACTGCTTTTTTCCACAATTCAGTCAAAGCTAGAAGGAATGGTAATATAATTTCCTCTCTTATGTCTTCAAATGGAGTTCATTTGTCTTCTTTTGGAGATATTTCTAGAGAGACCTCTATGTATTTCTCTGCATTGTTCACTGAAGACTCTCCCCCGGCAGGAGACGAGGAAAGAGCCTTTTTGGATTGTATTTCGTCATTGGTCTCCAATGAGATGAATATAGCTCTCATCTGGCCTATTTCAATGCAGGAACTGGGGGAAGTTGTATTTCACATGAAGAAAGGTAAAGCCCCTGGCCCTGATGGCTTTCCTATTGAGTTTTATCAAGAGTTCTGGGATTTTATTAAAGATGACCTTCTAGAGATGGTTCAAGAATCTCATAGGAATAAGCAAATGTTGAAAGCCCTAAACTCCACTTTTTTGGCTCTTATCCCCAAGACAGATGATGCTAAGAGTCTGGACCAATTTTGACCAATTGCTTTGTGTAATGTGGCTTACAAAATTATTACTAAATTAATTTCAGAAAGACTTAAGTGTGCCTCAAGACTATTGTTTCTGAGGAGCGGAGAGGTTTTGTTGAAGGTGGGCAGATTCTTGATGGAATTATGATTGCTACATAGGCTATTCATTCGATAGTGAATTCAAAAGAGAAGGCAATGTTCATATAACTAGACATGGACAAAGCTTATGACATGGTCAAGTGGGCCTTTTTGCATAAAGTTCTTCTTGCCTTTGGTTTTGGCAGAGAGTAGGTTGATTGGATCTTGAGTTGTGTTACTTCATCCTCCTAATCTGTTCTGATTAATGGTGAGTCATCGGATTTGTTTGGTGCTTCTCGAGGACTTCAGCAAGGAGATCCTCTTTCTCCCTATCCTTTTATTATCATGGTTGAGGGGCTGGGCAGATTTCTTAAGTCTTGTGTCAGGCAAGGTTTGATTCAAGGATGGAAGTGGAGTAACTCATTGGCTCCTTACTAGCATCTTCAGTTTGTAGATGACACTGCCTTGATGGGAAGGGTTGGGATTAATGAAGTAGTGAACTTTTGGAAAGCCTTGGACACTTACTTGGCTGCCTCGGGGCAAAGAATTAATGAAGATAAGTATTCTGTCCTTTTCTTTAATACCCCCCGGCTTATTTAGAGAAGGATTGCACGGATTCTTAGATTTTGTATTACGTAATAAAGTAATATTGTATTAGACTTAGTTATGTTTTGTTGGGAGGGTAGTTAGAAGCGAGGAGATGCGTCCGTTGGCTTCCCCAACCAACTGACTATTATATAAGTACTTTGGTTTATTGTGTTGGACTTATGGTTTTGTGGGTATTAAATAAAGAAATAACATTTCCTCGCCATCTTGGTATTCTGGTATGGTATTTTGTGTATTCTGTTGGTATTGGTAATAAATGTCTTATTGGTATCATTGAATATATGATGTATTGTTCTGTACATTGTGCATTAATAACCATTCTACATTTTGGCGTCGCTGCCTAAGTCCGGACCTGGAGGTCATAGAGAAGAGGAGGGAATAACAAGACAAGATCAGGTGACACGAGATCTGGTGGTGGCCTAGGAAGTACCAGTATGTGCGAAGGGAAGCCGAGAGAGAGCAGTTCCACATAAGCGCAATACGGACAAACTTCGGTACCACCAGCGGTGTACGATCTACTTGGAGGAATTTCTTGACTTCTGGCTAGACATTTGGTCCACTAAATTAATTCATGTCCCTGCTTCCAAATAAGTATCCCAAGCGTAGGCCCGAAGAAGAAACTAAAGAAGAAGCCGCCCTGCGGATTCTTGGCCAGCATCAACAAGAGGAATGACGTCGCCGCTTGAGAGGATTGGGGAACCAGTCTCTAAGTGAAAGACAAATTGAAGAAAGCCTGATCGAAAACACCATAGAAGGAATAGCCAACTTGGCCATCTCAGAAACATTGGAGAAGGAAGCGGGGGAGAATCTTGAAACCCCTGCTCGAAGAGAGTACCGGGAGGCACACCGTTCCGCCGAAACAGAGGAATCACAAGGAGAAGGAGAGGGCACTAGTTTTGGAGGGCGCATTCCCACAGGAAGGAGCATCTCGGCAAGAGGGAAGAGCGGAAAGAGAATGGCAGTAGTTAAACAAAAACTTCCTAGATTTACTGGAGAAGGGTCGGAGGACCCGACCCGTCACTGTAAAACGTGTATCACCATATGGCAGGCCAATGGAGAAAATGATACAGATGAATGGTTAAAAGCCTTCCCTACCACACTAAGAGGGATAGCTATTGATTGGTATACAAACTTGGATGCTGCGCAGAAAACCACATGGAAGCACCTTCGTACTGCCTTTGAGGAGGAATTCAGACTCCTACGTGATGACGACGACATAGTCACAGAAATCTATAATACCAGGCAAGGGAAAAATGAGTCAGTTAGGGGTTATACCAGGAGACTGAAGGAATTGATAGGGAAGTTGGATAACAAACCTGCTGACGGATTAAAAAAAAGATGGTTCATTGAAGGGTTAACCCCATCCTTAAAACAAAAAATGAAAATAGTACCACCATCATCCTTTAGAGAGGCGTGCACCCGAGCAATGGACATAGAAAGTGAAAATAAAACTTCCAAAGCTAAGAAACAGGGAAGCGGGAGTGAGAGCTCAGAAGAGAGTGGGGATGAGTCCAAAACCATCCAGGCCTTAAGAAAAGACATGATGCGGTTGATGAAGGAAGTTACTGGAAGCAAGGAGGAAAAAAGAGAGGGGAGGGAACTCTGGAGTACAGATTACGAAAATGAGGGACATACAAAAGGAACATGTCCACGCAAAGCTTTATGTGATATCTGTCAAGTGTTAGGCCACACAATCAAAGACTGCCCCTACAATCTAAAGGCACAAAGTGCTCAAGTATTCTTCACCCAAGGAGAACAATCCACACCACCCTCCACCCCTCCACGTAACACAAATACAGAAGCTTCACCTGGAGGGTACCGAAACAATAGACGAGGGAGCAACAACAACAGCAATAACAACACACCCCGGAGAGCAATCCAGTACGATTCTAAAGGAAGACCCCTGATTCAATGTAGGCGATGTAACGAATGGGGACACATTGCGCCCCTCCACCCCTCCACGTAACACAAATACAGAAGCTTCACTTGGAGGGTACCGAAACAATAGACGAGGGAGCAACAACAACAACAATAACAACACACCCCGGAGAGCAATCCAGTACGATTCTAAAGGAAGACCCCTGATTCAATGTAGGCGATGTAATGAATGGGGACACATTGCGCGGGATTGGCATAACGGTGGAGGACAGAATGAAGGGATGTTGTGTAAATGGTGTGGACCGGGGAGGATGCCAATTGCCCTAGACAAAAGGGGGTGCACAGGCTTGACATTGCAGAGTCCGAGAATGAAGTATTTGCTATCACAAGAATGCAGGCCAGGCAACTTGCATACCCCGACATAGCTACAGAGAGAGAAAGGTTCCAAGAAGCCAGGAAGGACATTAGAAATAACATGCCAGAGAGAGGAAGAGGAAGTACCACTAAATCCCCAAATAACCGGCCAGTACCTAGCATCATGAAACAAGTACTGGAAACCACCACCATCCCTGTGAAAATTGTGGATCTATTAGAAACGTTACCTCAGCTATGGGTAGCAATATCACAAGGAATAAGTAGCCAAAAGGAGACCCTTAAGGGGGAGGAAAAAGAAGAAAAACTAGTAGAAAAGACCGATACTCTATTCACTATAGGAACAGGGAGGACACCTGCAGTAGTGGAAATGGAGATAATGGGGTGCAAACTATCTAATACTATTGTGGACGGAGGGTCCGGTGTGAATGTCCTACCGGAGGAGACTTGGAAGGCCCTAGGGAAACCAACCCTCTAGCCACCCACATTTCAATTGGTAGGAGCAAATTAGCATGGAATCAAGCCAATAGGAACCTTAATGGGACAAAAGGTAATGATCGGTACACAGCAGTTCCTCCTCGACTTTGTGGTAATTACTCTGGAAAAGAAAGGGTACGATGCATTGTTAGGGAGAGGTTGGCTGGTCACAGCAAAGGCCACCCATAATTGGAAAAAGAATATCCTATCCATAGAGGTAGACAAGAGAAAGTATACAATAGATCTGAGGAATCAGTGTGTAAGTCAGGATCTCGCATCCGACTCAAAGGGAGAAGACAAAGGAGTGGAACCAGATGGAGTGCTCCGGCTAGGGGAATGCTCATAAGACGAAACTAGCTCCCTCAACAGCCTATTTCACTGGCAAATGGGAGACTATGAGGTATTCCAGCCAGAGTGCAATATGTTGCAAATCCAAGAAGCAGAATCAGAGGGAGACTATGAGGTCTTCCTTTGTGTATCTTGGGATTCCCATTGTTGTTGGCCCACAAAGAAGAGAGTTTTGGCAGGGGATCTTGGATAAGTTTCGCAGAAAGGTCAACCATAGGAGCTGTAGATGGCTATCTTTGACAGGGCGAGTGACTCTTCTAAAGTTTGTGATTCGGGATTTACATATTTACAAAAGCTTTGTGTAGGTTGCTCCAGCTAGCTTTGCTAGAGAGTTTGATGCTCTATCTCGTCAGTTTTTGTGGTCTACTAATTTTCTTTCCTCAAAGTGGAGCCTGGTTAAGTGGACTCAATTTGCAAGCCTAAGGAGGAGGGTAGCCTTGGTCTCCGGTGAGCTAGTATGATTGATCAAGTGTTAGCGACAAAGCTATATTGGTAATGGTGTACTTGTCAGGATCAAGACTGGGCCGAAATTCTTACTCATAAGTATCTCCATGGGGTACCTGACTCGGAGGTGCCTAGATATGGCCTGATCAGAAAGGGTTCTATGATTTGGAATACACTCAAGCGAGGAGCTAAGCATATAAAGGAGGGACTGTTTTGGATTTGTCATAAGGGCTCAGATGCCCTTTTATGGCTGGAATCCTGGGACGGTCATGCCCCTATTGTATATGAATTTCCTCATTTGTTGCCTTTGTGTGATATTATGTCTGAAGCTGGTTGGAAAACAGTTGAAGATTATAAGACAGTGAAGATTATGGGTCAAGTGAGCATGGCTTGTTGGAAGGATCCTCAGGATTGGCCAATTGAGGGTTATGTGGAAGATCGTCAAGCACTTCCTAGCAAGTAGATTTTGCAGCTCTCTCAAAGAGAGACATTCTTGCCTGGAGCCCCGATCCTAAAGGAAAAAAATTTGTTGCCTCGGGCTATCTAGAGTTGAATAGAAAGCATCATGGTCAAATTGATGCTCCTTGGTGGAAACAGGTTTGGAATAAATTCTCATGGCCCAAATGCATTTTTTTCTTCTGGTTACTAGCTTAGGATAAGTGTCTTACCTGGCAAAATCTTTGTAAGAAGGGCTTCATGGTCCTTCCATGTGTGTCCTGTGTTATAGTCATGAAGAGTGCACTTCTCATCTATTCTTTCAGTGTCAGTTTTCTAGATTGATTTGGCACTGGTGGTGGGAAGCATGGCGCCACACTTGTAGTCATGCTACCTCTTTAGTGGAATTTTGGTAAAGTCTGGGAAGACCTCCAGCTAAAACCTCTTTTCTCTAGGTTGCCTGGGTAATTGGTCCTTCTCTCATTCTTTAGAACCTTTAGCTAGAAAGGAACTGCAGAATATTCTAGGACAATAAATTGGGAGAACTTTAGATATGGGGGAAAATTGTTAGTAGACTCCAGGAAACTATTTTTGTGAAATGTGGCCTGTCTGTGGGGATTGATCCTAATGATTATGAAGTTATTAAAAATTTGAAATTTGGGAAGAGGCAATGGGGCATTCAAAGCTGTCAAAAGACCTCGACATGCCAAACAAAAGATTCATAGGGAAGGAAGATGGCATCCTCCTCCTGGAAGAGTTTTAAAAGTTAATACTGATGGATCTTCCCGCGGGAATCCTGGGCATGCATGAACGGTGGCCTTGGAAGGGACAGTGATAGTGGTGCAGTGTTCTTTTTCTCTATTTACAAAGGGAAGCACTCTAATAATCTAATGGAGGCCTTGGCTATTTTATTTGTTGTTGGGACAGGGTGCTCCCTTGACTACGGGAGAATTATTTGTGAGTCTAATTCTCAGGTTATTATGGAGTTGTTGAATAAGCGTAGGCTGGATGGAGTTAATTGGCAGCTTGTTGTAGCGGTTAATCAGATTTTGAATCTGTGCAATTCCGTGGATTTTGTTTCGTTCTGTCATGTTCCTAGGGAATGGAACAAGGTGGCGGATTGTTTGGCTAGATGGGTTTCTGAGCATATTGATGGTTGGAATGTCAGGGACTGGGGGTTACTACCTTCAAATTATTCTGAGACTTTAGAAAAGTTAATTGCAAAGGGCAAAAATATGTAATGTTTTGTATTGTGATGTACTTCTTGCTTTATTTTGAATAAATTTTTACCCCTTTTTAAAAAAAATATTATAAAAATACTAAGTGATATTAGAATTGTAATTAAGTTAGATTATGTTAGTAGGAAATAAAGTGTGGCAAACTACTTTCCCGCAAGAAGTTTGCAGTTGGTTATGTAGCAAGAAAAATGGATTTGTAAAGCCATGTTGAAAATGTAATAGAATCAATAATCATTCCCGCATTATATATCATTATTGTATCATTTAAAATGTAGAATCTGCAATGTTGTATTTACAATTTCGTGCTCAAACATTTCAATTCAGTATCAAAGCCTCCATGGAAATGTAAGTTGGTTAGAGGCATTTAAGTGGAAAAGATGGGAAAGTGGGTGGAATCAATGTGTGTACATAATGTCCCTTTTTGGGATATTCTAGTTTTCGTCCTGAAATGTAATGTCCCTTTTTAGGGCACATTATTTATGTCCCTAGTTAGCCGTTTTATCGTGGCCTGATAGGCTAACCAGGGCTTGACTGGGGTTAGTTTGATATTTCACCTAGGGAATTCCAGTTTCAAGCCAATCAGAGTAGTTTCCGCAGGGTTTCCAGATACTTACTATTTATAGTAAGTCGTCAGAGTTCAGTCTTCATAGCATTTCAGTATTGGACTTGGAGCGTATCGCCGAGAGCTTTCCAGCAAGCTATCCCACGTCTTATTCCGAGTTCGTTTGGTCATCCATTTTAATGTCAAAAGATTTCTTACTTTATTATTATGTCACTTTATTATTAAATGGATGTATTACTTTAAAGTGACAAAAAGTGAGAATATGAAGAGACAGAGAAAGGAAACTGAAGAGTCACGGCTATTGCTTTAAAAGAAGGAATGGAGGCTCATTTGAGGGATGCTTAGTTTATGAATTCATTTTCTCTTAGAGAATCCAGAGAGCTTCAGCTTTCGATTCTGAAACCTGAGGACGGAAACCTTCAGGCTTTCTCGGTGGATTGGATGGAAACCCAGTTCATCTCGGGGTGGATTCACAACAAAGTTCACCATTGCATTTCCAGGTTCTTTTTGTTATTTGATATTCTGTTGCATATTGTAGTTCGGTTTTGGATTGTGAGAAATCCTATTGTTATTGTATTGCTGTTGTATAATACAATAATATTTGCTGGGGGTTTTTAATGGAATATATTGCTGGTTATTTACAGTTGAATCAATGGCTTATTGCATACATTTATTTGTTTAAAACTGTATGAGATATATTTGTGGAAATTTGGGAAATACCCGGGTTTGGGTCATTATAGTGGTATCAGAGCTTAAAATCTTGCCAGCCTGTGAGGTTTTCTTCAGAAACAAAATTGGAGAAGTGTTTTCTGAGTAACAGATTACAATAAGATATTATATTCAGTTCATTCTTTGATTCTGGTATCTCAAGGAACATACAGCAGTGAACAAACACTCTTGTGGTCTGGTTTTTGTGATGTCCCCTTCTAGCTGACATCAGACGGTAGCATGTAGATTAGCCTATCACTGACCCTCGTAGGCTGATGAGGATGGTTAGGGGGTCTGTTGAGGATGATTTCTTCATCTTCTTGCTTTGACT
>MU227033.1:986894-1031971 GCA_018584345.1 Thuja plicata
ATGACCCATTAGATAATGCATCCCAAAATGACAATGATGAGAAGCATGCCTTGAAGAGTCAGCTGAAAGTCAATAACGATGCTATTACTGCAGCTCTTGTTCACCATGATAGCACTCACCAGATTATCGAGGATCTTTACAGGAAAGCTCAGAAAGAGACAGGACAAGGTGGTATAAGGATTGGATCTTATGTTGCAGATTTACAGGGGGTCAAAACAGCTTTTGAGGATTGGAAATCAGAATATCTGTGTTTACTTTCAGACCGCGACTACCTATTACAGGTTGCGGGAAAATATGTTGAGCAGTTGAGGGAAAAGGAGGATAAGGTTACTAAGCTCAATAGAGAGATTAGTGTTACTCGGGGTACATTGGAACACACACGTATTGCTCTTCAGGAAGCAAGAAATCAGATTGTTGTCACTAGCCAGTACAGGGAACAAGACGACAGGGAAAGGTCTGAATTCTTTCAGGAGGTGATTCGGGAACTTGATAGCATACAACAAACCTATGACTTGGATAGGTTGTCCAAAAAGATCTTTGGATCATCCAGAGTTTCATAACTTTCAGGCGGTCGACAATTTCTTGTTTGAGATGGATGCTGATTTGACATTCGATAATCCTTTTTTTGAGCTAGATGAGGGAGGTATTTCCTATTCCCAAGGCGAGGATGAGGTTGATTGCGGGATTTGGAACCCAGGTTCAGTTACTAGAGATGAGTCTTGGTCACCAGATTGGAGTAACGAGGTGAGTTCAGTTGTTGAACAGTTGGGTTTCTACATCAGCAGTTCAGGATGGGCAGTTGTGGCTTATTGCATGATGGGTGATACACTTTTCATTGTTTTATCTCTCACTGATGGAGAGATGTCTAGTATTGATGGCATCCAGGAGGCAGCTGCCTTGTCACTCTTGACAAATGGACATAATGTTGATTACAAATCAGCTTTAGATAGAGACTTGGTAATCAGTATGACCAAGGGGTACCTCGTTAGCCGTTTTATCGTGGCCCAATAGGCTAACTAGGGCTTGACTGGGATCAATTTGATATTTGGCCTAGGGAATTCCAGTTTCAGGCCAATCAGAGTAATTTCCGCAGGGTTTCCAGATACTTACTATTTATAGTAAGTCGTCAGAGTTCAGTCTTCATAGCATTTTAGTATTGGACTTGGAGCGTATTGTCGAGAGCTTTCCAGCAAGCTATCCCACATCTTATTCCGAGTTCGTTTGGTCATCCATTTTAACGCCAGAAGATTTCTTACTTTATTATTATGTCACTTTATTATTAAATGGATGTATTACTTTAAAGTGACAAAAAGTGAGAATATGAAGAGACAGAGAAAGGAAACTGAAGAGTCGTGGCTATTGCTTTAAAAGAAGGAATGGAGGCTCATTTGAGGGATGCTTAGTTTATGAATTCATTTTCTCTTGGAGAATCCAGAGAGCTTCAGCTTTCGATTCTGAAACCTGAGGACAGAAACCTTCAGGCTTTCTCGATGGATTGGACAGAAACCCAGATCATCTCGAGGTGGATTCACAATAGAGTTCACCATTGCATTTCCAGGTTCTTTTTGTTATTTGATATTTTGTTGCATATTGTAGTTCGGTTTTGGATTGTGAGAAATCCTACTGTTATTGTATTGTTGTTGTATAATACAATAATATTTGCTGGGGGTTTTTAATGTAATATATTGCTGGTTATTTACTGTTGAATCAATGGTTTATTGCATACATTTATTTGTTTAATACTGTATGAGATATATTTGTGGAAATTTGGTAAATACACAAGCTTGGGTCATTATATGAAACAATACTTCCAAATCAAGATGAGAATCGCATTATACTTATAAATATAACTTTATAAAAAATGATTAAATTTTATTATGATATTCAATTTATAGTTCCATGAATAATTCTGAAAATAGAACTTATCTTGATTTTCTACAATAATTCTCCTTCAAACCGCGTTGCCAAAGATCAACAATACTCAGATCAATAAGTCATGGCATAATAATAAATTAATCATGAATTCCTTGTAAATATCTTGCAAATCAGATGAGTTAAAAGACCATATCCCTAACTCAGCAGTGATAAAACCGAGAACCCTGTCTGTAGTTTGTCAAAGGTAGGAAAAGAACCAGTCCCTCCAAACCCTAGCTCATTATGTGAGCCCAACCCCCATCCAATGAGGATACCAAGGACCTAGTCCCTAGCTTGCCAAAGGGTACGAAAAGGCCATGTCCTTCCAAACTATGATTGAGGTTTGTCTCATAGAAGCATAAATCGTTTGGGGAATAAATCGACAAACCAAAGGAGTAGGATTTTTCAAAAAAATCTAGAAAAAACCGGATTTACGAAAAAACATGAAAAATTGAAAAAAAACAATCAATAACTACTTTTTTAAAAAATTAAAGGACATTTCCATAGCATAGATGATAAAGGACTTATATTTAAGTTACCGGATTCGGACCCTGGACCCTCGAACCAGGTCCGGGTTCGAGCCGGGTCCGGATTCACAGACCAGTCCGTGCTGGATCCGCACAGGGTTTGTGTTCGGACCCACAGGTCCGAACACGGACCCTGTGCGGATCCAGCGCGGATCGGTCTATGAACCGCCAAGGACCCACAGCCCAAACTGAGTTAAAGTGGGCCCAAACTCACTTAAAAATGATTTTTTTATTATTATTTTTCTCCAAACCCTAAAACGACCCTAATATGGAGCCTCCAAACACATTTCATTTCACATTTGCTCTCTCATTTTGCTCTCTCCATCTTGCAAGTTTGAAGTGAGATGATTGTATTCGAAGGAGATCGATTGTGGAGTGGCAAATACCTTCCAAAAAGCAGATTTGAGTGTTTAAGGTATGCATTTCAACCATAATCTTTAGTTTTTTGATAGATTGTTTCAAGTTTTTGAAAAATTTTAAATTTTTTTCAAGTGTTTGTAGAAGTTTTAAAGTTTTTTTTTTCATTTTGGTTATAGATTGCAACAATGAGTAGTCAAAGCTTAGTGGGTGGGGAGGGGTCACAAAAATTTAAAATTGATAAAAGGTCTCCTTTATGGAGACACACTACAAGAATTTCTCAATGTCCTGGAGGTGGGGGTTTATTTGGAAATGTAATTTTTGCAACTCACAATATAGAAGCTCCTACTCCCGAGTCAAACTTCATTTTATGGGCCCTGGGTGTCAAGGGATTAATATGTGTGAGGGCCCAGGGCCAGATAAGAAGGGGTTGTCAGTTGTGCAAATAGCAGCTTTTGTAAAAGAACAAGAAGATGCTGACAAATTAGTTGCAAAGGGAAACAAGGTGCTTATACCGGGAAACAAAAAACAAGAACACCACCCACTCAACTAGCCTCTAGACATCCCTTCTTGCCTATGCCTTCTAGGGAGGATGAAGATGTAGAACAACCACAATTCACCACCCGCAAGAGAGGTTCATAAGATAAGGCATTTCAAAATGAGTTAAGAGATATTGTTGATCAAAAAATTGGACGTTGCCTCTTTGCGAATGGTCTTCCATTCAACTAAGTGAGATCACCTTATTGGAGGGAGATGGTGCAAGCAATAAACAATGCACCTTCTAGTTTCCAAGGCCCTCGATATGAAAAGGTGTGCACCACCTTATTGCATAGTGAGAGAAAAAATGTAAAGACCCAACTAAAACCAATAAGAGATTCTTGGGTTCAGACGGGTGTGTCTATTGTTTCTGATGGATGGAAAGATTGCAAAAACCGTCCACTAATCAATGTAATTGTTGTATCCCTCAAGGGGTCAATGTTTTTTAGGGCGGTTTACTATGAAGGGAAAGTAAAAGATGCAGAGTTCATTGCCAGGATTCTCATTGATTCCATAGAGTCGGTGGGTCATGACCATGTTGTCCAAGTAATTACAGACAATGCAAAAGTTTGCAGGGCTACAGGTGCTTTGGTAGAGGCTAGATATGATCACATCTTTTGGACACCGTGCACCTCCACTCCCTCAATTTACTGATGAAAGCAATTGGCGCCCAAATAGAATGGGTGAAAAAATATATGAGGGTGAGGAGATTCAAATGTTTGTGACAAATCACCATGTCACAAGCAATTTTCAGAACTTTCTCGAGATTGGAATTATTGAAGGTAAATTTTAAAATTTAATTTATTTAGTTTCATTTATTATTTTATGTCATGCTTTACATAATTGAATAAAATATTGTTTGTGTTGTTTACATATTTTAAATGTGTTATTAACATGTTCTTAGGTGCCTGAAATCCGGTTTGCATCTCACACAATCGTGTTTAGACGACTTGTGAAAGTGAAAGAGGCATTGTCACAGATGGTTATTAGCAACCAATGGGGTATCTGGAAGCAATCCAATACAGTGAGGGCCCAAAAGGTGAAGGCATTGATATTGGATGATGATTGGTGGGATCATGTGGATTATGTATTGAAATTCGCCGAACCTATCATGTCTATGCTTTGGTTTTCCGACACTAATGAGCCGTGCTTGGGGGATGTCTATGATAGCATGGACACAATGTTGGAGAAAATAAAATTGGTAAGTTATAATACATTCCTCTATCCTTGTTTATTGAGAGATATCTAAATTGACATAACTTACATCAAGATAACTTACATGAACATCATTTGATATCCCAGGTCATACAAAGGGTAGAGAATGATCCTGAGGACACCTTCTACAAAAAGGTGGAAGCAATTGTTCTTCATTGTTGGAACAAGATGACCACACCTTTGCACCTCCTAGCATATGCTCTATCTCCCAGGTACTATAGCGCAGAAGTACTTGTTATTTAAGGTAGAGTGGCACCATATAGAGATGTCGAGGTTACTTATGGGTATAAGAGGGCATTTAGTAAGATCTTTCGCGATTCATATGTGGGGGCAAGTGTTAGGAGTGAATTTGGATTGTTTATCTCAGGAAAAGATCTCCACCCTACTGTTGTCAATGACCAAAGCAAAATGGATGATATTAGATGGTGGTACCTTCATGGGCAAGATTATATATACCTCCAACCTATTGCAATTAAGATTCTATCAAAAGTTATTGAGTTTTTTTCTTTTTTTTTGGCCACTTGCATTGTAGAATTTAACACTTAAACCTCTTGAATCTATCATGTATTTTTTATTTTTTATTTTGTTGGTTTTCTCTCTAGGTTGCGAGCTCTTCTGCCGCTGAGCGGAATTGGAGTACATACTCCTTTATCCACTCAGTGAAGCGTAAGCGGTTGGCTGCAAAAAAAAGTAGAAGACTTGGTGTTTATTCACATCAACTTGCGCCTCGTGGCACGTAAGGATCCAAAATACAAGAAGGGGGAAAAGAAGCTTTGGGATGTAGCACCCGAGTCTGCTGACTTGGATTTGACTATTCAGGATCTTGTTAGAGTCACTTTGGGTGATGTGGATGATGATGACACGGCACCCTCAGTGCTAGTGGAACTTTTTTGGGTTCCAATGATGATGTTGATCTACCACTTGCAGCTGTTGAAGACCCCATTGATCCAGATTTTTCTGATAATCCATTTGTTGATTGATGAACACTTTCATAATTCATGAACATTGAATCATGTTTCAAACTTTAATGAACTATATTTTGAATTTTCATTTTGTAATTGAGTAATTCAATGTGATGATTTTATTTAGAATCGTGAACATAGATCAATGATCAAGTATTTAAATTTTTAATGTTTATCTTTGACATTTGGCATTGATCAATGATCAAGCAATCATAGATTCATACTATGAAATGATTTAGTTTTACACTTATGTATATTTCTCTTATTTTTTGTATATATAATGCATATATATATATACAAACACGAACCCATACGAATCATAATGGGAAAAAAAAATCACGAACCCACAAACTGGATTCTCGTACCCGAACCCGAACCAGTAACTTAGACTTATATAAATGATTCAAAGCACTTGCACAAACCTCCTCTTGATATATTTTTAGCTTGGAGGACTCAAAGTTTTAACATTGATTTTGTTTGTATAAATTTCAATCAAGCTATGATTTGAAGTAGCATCAAAATATGATGTGGGCTTTCTTATCAGAATGAAGCTTTCTTTGCAAAATATTGTCAATAAAAGAAAATCTTCATATTCATATAAGTAGAGTTCCTTTTTCTAGAATTCTCTCAAGTTCCTTTTATTATATATACTCAACAAACAATTATATACAAAGTTGGCATGATATACACATATGTGAAGTGATATATACACATGTATATACCAAAAAAACTTTATATATGTTGAACTTAGAGACTAAATTGCATGAATTTTTTAATTTAATTTTGAGTACAGTTTTAAATATCTAGCACTTTGATTAATCGTAAGAACTTATATGCCATAATTGACAAGCCTAAAATGATTTTAATGATTATTGTAGGGTTTTTTGTTTTCTCAAAAAAAAATAAGGCAAAACTTTGTTACCCTACTCTTTTAAGATTATATCGCAATGAATAAATAAGGCAGCTTTGTTACGGTCTTCTTTTGTTTCATATTGCAACTATTTAAATATTTGAAATTTATACAAATAAAATCAATGTTAAAAAAGAAATAGTATCAATCAAGCTATACAATATATTCAATGTAGAGGGGGTTCACCCCGTAGCGCAACGGTGGTCGCACGTCCTGTTGATAGGACGGTCTTTAGTTCGAATCCCTCCCTTTCCACCCTGTCCAATGTCGAGATTGTTGGAGTGCTATGCGGGATGCTGACTTCCTTGACTGATTGTTGTGGACACTGTACGGGGAAGTGTTGACGAGGACACTGTTGATAGTGTGATCGCCAACGTATGGATCAGAGTTAGTCAACCAAAGATACCGCATAGCCAACATGGAAGGTGACTACCGAATGGATGAACGGGAGCTGCTCTGCAACATATTGGAGTGATAAGGAGGATCGGGGCCCAGCGCGATGGAGAGATAAGGGAGATAGCATAGGATGTTGGAGAGATAAGGAGTTATGGAGTAATAAGAAGATGTGTCTAGCCAGAGCAAATGGAGTGATAAGGTGATGCTTCTGTCAACTATTGAGTGATAACCGCATGAGACATATCTAGGAGGCGCTAATACCTCAGCATAATTCGGCATTCGATGGGGATGAGGTCCCCCAAATGTGACCTCACTGGTTCATAGCTCCAGTCAAAAGCATTTACCGATCAAAAATATATATATTCAATGTAGAAAGAGAGGAAAATTTTGTTTGTAATCGCCTATCTCCCATGCTACTTTGCAACACTTTGAGACTTTGCAACACTTACGACCCAACTTTCTCAGCCACGTCTTCAGTGTCGCGCGTCAATTTCGTAGAGAATCACATTGCGTTTTTGCAGGTTTTTCCCACCAGCGTCGCTTTTAGGGTTTCTGCCAGTTTCCCACAATTTTTTGTTGATTAACCGTCGCTTTTTGCCAATTAATTGCCTAATAAATTGCAAAAAAAAAAAGTTCAAAGTCGTTGACCAAACAATCCCAATTTTTTGGGGAATAAATCGTTGCACATGCCAACTCCCGATTAATCACATATAATCGCAATTTTTTGTTGTTTTCTACTTCTATGCTATTAACATTTTTTTTTTGTTGCGCCGAAGGTATCCCCGCGACCCAACCCACATTACCTTGGTCTTACTTGCTACCAAGTCGGGGTCGGGAAGGGGCAAGCAGGGGCGAGACTAATCCTCTGGGGATGTACCAAGCCACCCGCAAGCCAGGTGCATCGGGTGATTCCGGGCTTTGGAGTCGAACTTGAGACCACTGGGGAGAAAACCCAACGCCCAAGCAAACTCCACTACCCATACGGGCTTATGCTATTAACGTATATTAACAATCAATGATAATTCAAATTTTGAAACTACTTTATAATATAAATTATAAGCTATAGGGGTTCACTGCTTCCCCGTTAAAAGGCCATCTATAATAGTGCAGAATAGTTATAATTTTAAAATTAGTGCATAATATTAATTATATATTTGATCTCATTAGAATCCATGGGGCGAGATGTGCAGAGAGCTCAGGTCATATTGAAACCGCGATTTAGAACAACTTCATTAGCTGCTTCGACACTATCTCACATGCCCCCCACAATTTAGGATGATTGAGGCCCTTTCAAATTTCCTTGATGACCGTCATTGCTCCTCCCGCTCCTTTGTTTAGGGTTTTCCAGAGGTCAAAAAGAAAAGTAAAGGGACCAAATTACAAATTTTTTCCACGCTGATTTCGCATTGACTTCGCTTCCATCCTAGAATCAACCCTATTTCTGAGTGATTCGCCAATTCGTGAGCTTTTTGTAGGTTTTTGCAATATTTTTTACGTATTTTTGCCATTTTTTAGGGATTTTAATATGATTTTAATGCACTTTAAATGAAAAACAGTCATTGAAAATCGGGTCAACAATTGGTCAATAAATTTTTCATGAATCGGGATTTTTCAGGGAAAAAATTGGCTGGCTCTAGGATTCAGGATTAATCAGGTATAATCAAGATTTTTTGCAGATTTCTGCTTCTATACACTTTGTATAGTTGTTTGATTGATTGATTGTCGTTGAATGATTGATATTAGTATGATTAATTTGATGATTGAAGAGGTGATTTTATAAATTGATTCTTTAATAGATTTCTGATTTTGTATTTAGCTGAAAGAATTAATATTTGATGATGAATTCTTCAATAGATGATTCTCCCTTCATTCATCCTTCCTTCTTTGCTTGGAGTATTGATCTGCCCTTTATACCCCATTCTTGAAGTAGTCACCACCCTTCACAAGGAATGAGTCACACCCTTCACAAGAATTGAGTCACCACCCTTTGTTGCTGCCTTTAAGAATAATAACTTATTTTCAAATTGATTTCCTTCATTCCCCATTGGTAATTTATGGATGTCCTTCTCAAATGAAATAATCTCTCCCTTTTATATCTCATGTATGAGGGAGTCACATCTCTTCATTTCATTTCTTTTGACCATTTATTAAACTTAATTAAATTTCAAATATATTATAATTTATTTTTTAATATTTTAATTTATTATTTCTACTAATAAATCCCATTTCAAAAAGAGGAAATTACAATGTACAATCTTTTGAAGTATAATATGTTCTCATTTACATAGTGAGAAGTTCTGCCAGCATGGTGTTGCAATTTTGTGAATCATGATGGGATTATATTACAAGGTCATTGTTTTATTTGTTAAAATGATTGAGGAATCATTCGGTCGGGTAATTTTTATGTGTCAAACAAGTGTGCATCATACAAGGAATAAAGAGTGCTGTTTTAAAGGCACTAATTGGTCGAGATGCTATGTGTTTGAACACCATTATTTTTTGCTCAATTGCAGATAAGAATTGGAAGTGTTTATTGCTTGTAAGATGAGAACGTTGTCTTTTGTATGACCGTGCATACAATTTACATGTATTTTCTATAATTTGTAAAGGTGCTAATTTATCCTGTTTATAATGTTGTTGAGGACCTCTGCCTTAATCTTTTGCAATGCATCTTTGTCTATTATTGCTGAAAATTGCAATTCACTTTTAAATCATGCCATTCAATTACACATATGCTCTATTTAATAGGTATTACCGTATTTTGAACAGACATAAGGGTGTGACCAGTTAAATTGTGTGTTTTGGCACCTTCCGAATCCACTTGTGATGTTCTTTTTCAGTTTTAGAGACATCTTATTACATTTTGGGAAAGATTTTGGGAAAGTTCATTGTAGTGGGTGCATTATCAGTCAAACTGACACCCTGTTTTTGTAGATACACCCTGTTTTTGTAGATGGACACACATGACAGCATATTTGATACCAAAACCATACTCGTGCTCTCCGATACAACATTTGACGGAGCTCAAAGAGATCAGAAAGGTTCGGAGGAACAGGAGAATGGAAGCTTTTTTCCATCTCGAGCTGCTTCTCACTCGGGGATGGTACATTGCTTGAGAGGCACTAGCTCTATTTAGTGTCCCCATTCAAACCAAAGGAGGGTTTATACTCTTAAAGAAGGGAATTGTCTCATTGTTGGATTTATTTCTATTGTACTCGAAAGAAGGGATTTGTTCATACTGTCACTGATTAAGCCAAACTAACCGTGGAAATACACATATATCCCTTAAAAATATTTCAGCAACTGCCAGACTTAGTAGAATACACTATAGTCGAAAATTCGAACAGTCAAATAGGATGAGCTCAGGTAGTAAAAGCATTTATTTGAGTTTCCAAAGAGGGGCTCTATGAGACATGATCAAGTGTTAAAATTGAATTAAATATTGCATCAACTCAATGAGTGTGGCATACCACAATGGAAAAGGGTGGGTATAACGCCCAGGTGAAGCCAAAGGGGAAATCACCAAATTGAAATAATAAATTAGTTTATAACGATTATAGGAAATTAAACTTGCTTTCTAACGCCCTCGCCTTAATCAACTCTATAAAACTAGTGCACTTACAGTTTTTGTAGAAGAATATTCAAGCGTGTTACTAGACGACACCCTAAGCACAACATTGTTGGCGCTACGAGAATTGGGTGGAACAACGTCGAAAAGAGGCTCCGTTTGCAAACCTTTCAAGTCCACACTGCAGATACGAAACACTTAGCATATAAAACCCTGGAAAAGAAACTTCCAAAAAAAGAATCCAGGGAATTATAACTCAGAGCAAAGTCATCAGATCAAATTCCAACAAATCGAATCACAAACACGAACCTCGTGCCCAGCAAGTATGCCTTGACTGTAATGAAAGTTCCTTGGTTCTTATCATGTGCTTCAATGTTGGATTCCTCACATGCGTCCACAGCATGCCACTTCTGGCTCCAATCTACTGTCTCAACAGCAGAAGCGCTGCTGCAAAACTTCCTTGATATTCTCCATATAAACGCCGGCGAAGAGCAATAGAAATAATTGGCTGCTAGCTGTTTTCTATTGAATTGGGGAATTGAATCGACTTCTCTGATAGGTATTGTCAAGGTTTTGATACAAGATGTGATTTGACAGGCCCGGCGAAGTAGCTTTCGTGTTGTTAACATTGTTTCAAGCGTCTGACAGAGATTGTTTTGACAATGTCGCAAAAATTAGGTGGAATCCATTAGATTTTCCAGTGTTTATGACCAATGAATCAGAAACAGATATATCAGCAAAGGATTCTGAAAGCCTTCAGCTGCCTGCCTGAAAGGGTAGAATTTGAGGACAAGGTTTAAAAAAAAGTTGTTTTTTTTTTGTTTTCTCTGCGCTGAATAAACAGAGAGCTTCTGGACCAAAAAACAAATGGGGGTTTTAAATGGCTTATTGTGAGGAAATAATTGTGCTAATAAATATTTAGGGTAAAGGTGATGAACTAGGTAACACTAGTAAATATGTAAGGCATCATGGTTTGTTATGTTATTGGAATAAATGTAATAATTTAATGTGTAAAATATATTATATATAAAAATTTCTTTTATAATTATGTTACTTTACATAGTCATATAGTTTGATTATTTTTTTAATATATTATATAGTTTGTTTTTTTAAAATGTAAAGTAAAATTTAAGAAATGCGAATTAAATATACAAATTTTTGTGGGAGGTAGATATCTCCCATGAAAACATTCACTAAAAAAGAAAGATAATTTCATACATATCAAAATTACAGAAGGTATGTCTCAGAGTATGTTACCGGGGTAAACAGAATACCCTTGGACCAAATCAGATGGTTTGCTAGCAGAAGGTTGGATAGGCAAAAGAAACCCTACAAGAACAACCATTAGAAACATTGGCAGTTTCATGGGAAAGGAAAAACATTTAACGAAAGCAAAGCCTTTATGATACCCACTGAGACAATGAAAGAAATATGGGAAAGTCATAAGAAGTATGACATCATAGTGACTTGGAACGGAATTAGTCGGCCATTGGAAAACATCAAAAAATGGTGGTATGCTTATTTCCCAAACCAGGTAAGTATTTTAACCCTAGCTGATAATTTTCTCTTAATAAATTATAAAAATGAATCCATCAAAGATGATATTTCAAATGGAGATCCACTAATTTATAAAGGATATAGCTTTCATTGTTTAAATTTGATCCCAAATTTCAACCCCCTACAACCTATAAACCACAAATATTTCCAAAATGGATTAATTTAGGGAAGTTACCATCAGAATATCTTCACATTGAAACCCTAAAGGCAATAGGAAATGCAATAGGGTCTTTCATAGGAATGGAAGAGAAATGTGTCACCAATTTATCAGGAGAAGCGAGGAAATTGGTTGAAATAGGTACAAATATAAAATTCATAGACCCTCTGGAATTAATCATAGAAGAAGGAAGCTAGTTTTTAAGACCAGAATTCTACAAAGGTAAAATTTATGGAGATACAATTAGAATAAATAAAAAGAGAGAGATCAAGCAAATAATTGAAAAAGGTGATAAGGTAATTCAAAGGAAAAGATCAAACAATTGATCAAATAGTAGAAATCCATGAAATCTTTATCAAGCTCAATAATGATATTGGGGGTTTTATTATGGAAGTACCAAATAAGAACTTTACAAAAAAAATTAATGAAAATAGGGTGACTCAATCAATAAAAACTACAGGTCAATCTAGAGAAGAATTATACAAAGTAACTGAGTCCAATAAAGAAACACTATACTAGTTATTGGAAGAATATGAGGCTTTCCAAAGGAAGTAATGGAACAAATAGATCTTATTGATCCTACATATGAACATCTAGTACAAAAGGAAGAAATCGGTTCCTTTTGTAGCTGAGGAAAATGATGTAGAAAAAGATATGGCAAAATATTTGCAATAAGGAATTGTCTGACAATAACAACAATGAGATACCAATCCCTATTGAGTTAGAAGCAGTTTGGGAATTAATGGGACTCGGCCAAGCACAAGAAGAAGAGGGTGAGGAGGCATTTTAAGGAGAAATGGCTACTTATTGAGAAGATTTTGGAACAAAATAAAATAACAAAGGAAGCAAAAGAAATCTTCTTTGATATAACACATACAAAAGAGACATAAAACAAGAAAGGAAAGGAGAGACTAAGGCTAGACCTGAATTACCCTTAATAAGGATTCTCCGAATTGTGGGAAAGAAACAAAGAAAAGAGGCAGGAAGTCTTTATCAGAACTAAGATTAAAAGACGGAGCAACTGAAGATCAAACAAAAATTACTTCATTATTAAGTGTAGGGAATGGGAAGTTCCTTTCCATCAAGCCATGATGTTAAATACACATAATGTTAAGGGCATTATTGACGGGAATTTGTGACCGGTTCTGCCAACAGTGATTAGTTATCACCAGGTACCGGGGTACCAGCCAACTACGCCTATAAAGGTTTTTCGGGGAATGAATTCTCTGGGCCTTCAAGCACCTAGGTGTCAGGTCTCGATGGTGCGGGGGAAGCTAAGTTGGGCAAGTGACTTTTTGTTCAGGGGGATAGCTGGTTTTACTCATCTTCTTCAGGGATTCCAGTGATAGGGATGGGGTTTCCTGCAAGCATGCTATGTTTACCAAATAAATTGCAAAAGATAAACCAAAGTTAGAGTTTATTACTTCTACTTAAAATTATGCAACATATTTCAAATATCAACAATGCTCCAATGTAAGGACTACACTAAATATTGAATGCATACAGAACCAATGATTCATACATATTTAATAGCAAGAGGAAATGAGATCATTAATCTAAATGAAACACTAGAGCAAAGGACATTAGAAACATATAGCACAAAAGATGTTCGTGAACTCCAAAATCAGAACAACACATAACGAGTAGTCATAAGGTGTTCCTCCTTCTTCATTAACTTAAAGTGTTCCAGCATCACTGGTAGATAGAATTGTTACCCGAATTTTTCACATGTGAGATAGAAATCATAACATTTAAAAATTTGCATAAAGAAAAATCTCTTTGACATTACTGTTCAGCCAATACATATGAATACATTACTATTACATTCATATTATCAGTTTTTATTTGTACTCTAAGTTTTGATCAAATTCACACTTTCAGATTCATAAATGATCATTACATTGTGCATTCATACTGAATGTATTAGACAAGTGTTCCTTTAAGGTCACATCTTGCATACTGAAAATCAGAGGACATATGCAGAAAAGAAAGTAAAAGAGAAGCATGATGAAGTCTAGGGTCTATGTATTGCCTTTAAGAGGTCTTCTAGTTTCTAGAGTTGTTCATCTGCATCATCTGAAGTCTTCATATCCTAGGTCTTGTTTCTGATTGTCCTGCACTCTAGGTCATCTGTGGTCCTACAGCATCATGGTGAAAAATATGTTAGATCCAATTGGATCTAAGCAATACATAAAAGCCTAAAAGACACCATGCATCAGTTAAACTCCCTGAACTACATATTTACTGATGACATCAATGTGATAGAAAGATATGCATTTGCATTGACAAAATAATGATATCAGAAAGACATATCTTTATGAAAACCTTTGCTGTAATTGAAAGATGCAGTGAGTGTCACGAGCCCGTGCCCGAACTTCACAAATATGCATTATTAAAGAATGAAAGAATGCTGGATGTTCATGAATTCAAGAAAAAGGGAAAATGCAGAAGGAAGAGAAATGTAGGGTAGATTAATGATGTTGGAAGATGCCTATGCAATAAAAGATGAATTGTAATCAGATAATGAGGTAACCTTGTTATTCAAATCTGCATAAGTAAAGGTTATCTATAACGCTGTTTGAAAATAGAATGAATATGCAGATGTTAGAGGTCAAATAAACAAGTGCATACATACAAAAGAAAAATTAAATGATGGTGCTATTCAAAGATATTTAAAAAAAATATTTGCATATCACCGTATACATCTTTCTATTTCTGCAAAGTGACATACATATGCAGATGCAATTCATCATGGTGTCCTTAAAAGAAATAACAGTGTCTTCAATGATAAAGCAGTGAATGTAGCAAACAGTGTTATCAGATGTAAATCATCAAATGCAATGTATGGTTATACAGAAGAAAATGACAGCACTATCAATTAACTTGTTGTAGCACTGTTAAAAATGATATGCATGTTCAAACAGATACAGTGATTATTGTTTGAATAAAGGGAAAAAGTGACAGCGTTGTCAAAAAATGAGAATATGCATCGTAGATTTATTGATCTCTACATTTTTAATGCTATTCTGTGGTGTCATGAGCCCGTGCTCGAACCCCAGGGATAGTATTCAGACAAAATCTAGCAGTTGATACACTGATTTATTTTTCATATTGCAAGTTCTAGACAGGCAAACGGCAATGTCAACTTGATGTAGGCTACAGAACAGAAAAGATGCTCAAAGATACAAAAACATGGTACCCACGCTGTACAAAGATGGCAGACATCTAACAGAAGACTCCCAGATAGCTCAAGTTCATAAACTGACAGGTTGCATATATTTTGTGTTCACTTCTAGATCTACGAAGTAAGCTATGTGGGTGTTCAGTAAAAGCATTGAATCATGAAATAAATAGATGCAGATTCTTCAAGCATTTATAAAATTAATAGCCCCGAATTCAATGACAATAGGTAGTTAATGAAGGAGACTCTAATTAAGGAGCCGACAGTTCAAAGAAAATAGCTCAAGTACTTGTTGTAAAATAGTGCAAAGACTTGTTCTAATTAAAGCAAAACTACATCTTCAGCTCAAGCTTTCAAAGATGTATATTTAAAAGAACTAGGTGATGCTATGAAGTAAACAGCAGAAGAAGACAAAGTGAACAAGAGTGAAGAGTGACTCATTTGTGGTGTCATGGGTAGAGGTCGTGGTTTCAGAGCGTAATAGAGAGCTCGCAAATCAAGTAAAGAAGCTCACTGACGATGAGAAGAGCCCGAGCTCACACATAAACAGTGCGTGAAGCCCCACTTTGCAGAGAGAGCCCACGGATAATAGAGAGCCCGAGCTCTTTGAAACATCATTCAAGTTTGAAATCAATGAGTTGAAAACCCCAACGCTAAGAAGTAAATCCCGATTTCATACACAAATGTAGTGCCATGTATTATGGAGTCTAAAGAAACCGAGCCTTCAAACAGTGACAACCCAAAGTGCAGCTGCAGTATAGAAAGAGCGGAGAGTCCGAGCTCTCAGACATGGAGTCAAGCTACAAGTTCTAAAGAAAACCCAATTTCTAATACTTCTATTTCATGCAAAAGTGATATGCATGGGTATGTGTAGTAGAAGCCAAGTTCCCAAAGTGCCATCGAAAAACCAAGTGCTAGTTTACAGCCCGAGAGATATTTCAATCACAGGCCGAGAACAGATTATATAGCCAGAGTTCAAGCAAACAAAGACCTTGATTTCCGCAAGGAATGCCCGGTTATGACAAAGTGCGAGGTCCAGTTTTGAAAAAGAATGAGCCCATATCACAGTTCTAGACAATCTCAAGTTACATTTTTGAGTTTCATGTCCAGAGAAGACTCAAAGATAAAATGGGCCAGCTAGGGTTTCATTCAGCTTTACCTCATTCGAATGCAAAGATTAAAAAAAAATGCCAAGATGAAATGAGAGTTGAAGTCCGGTGACAGTGAAGTGAAGATAGTAAATGCCATTCAATGTTACAGTGTACTTCCACCCTGTGCATCGAATTTGGAGTTGCCAACCCATACATGCCTTAAAATAAATGTTTAACATGAGTTAGGATTTATACTCGAATGGTCATGTTGACCTAAGTTTGAATTTCTCAAATAGTTTAAACTTAAGTTGGATAATTTTATGGTTGGGTTTGGCATCTTATGTTGTTTTTAGAATATAATTTAGATATTTTAAATATATTCTTTGATATATTTTAAATATTTTAATATATTCTTTGATACAAAGTTGGTAATTATGTAAAAAAGGATGTAAATCTTTTAAAATGCCAACATAGGTTATCCCATTTTCGAAATGAATCTTTAGGGGCTAGATTTTAGGGCACTAATCATGCCTCAGATTTAGGGATATGCCATTTTTGGGGGGGACTTGAAGAGGCTAACTTTTAGGCATGATTTTGGCCTAAGAATCAGGATGATCTTTCTATTTGGAGGAGAGTTTTGGAGGGAGATGTCATTTTCGAGATTAGCCATGTGGGCTATTTAGTGGACCTTTTACTTCATAGTTTGAGGTTCAGATTTGGTGGAGAGGAGGTTTTAGTGAGCTATTTTGCTCCTATACCACTTTTTCATGTATTTTGTATCCATTTTAGTTGCAGATCTTGGAGAAAAGGCTCAAAGCGAATTCATTGTTCCTTGATGCCTTGGAAATACTATTTGTAACCTACTTGTCAGATTTTTGGAGGATAATAAAGCAGATGATCTATTTTTCCTATATGCTCTTGAGTTTTGATTTCAGAATCCTGTTTCATCTTTCTTCATAAGTGTTATTCATTTTGGTAGCTAGGAGAAGTGAATGTTTATTATTCCTCCTCTACGTGGACAAGATCTAGACCTCATGAAGAATATGTATGTTTGTTGACTAATTAAGTTATTTGCGGTCTATACCCTAGTAGCCAAGTCTTTTAACCTATATGTTGATCAGAGATTCGAAGTATCAAATTGTGGTATATGAGTTAGGATTACTGTATTAGTTTTTCCAAATAAATTATGATTTCATTTTGGTGCATCACCCCATTTCCCATTCAGTTTTAAATCCTTCTTCCCTTTTCCCATTAAGTTACAAATCAGGAGGTGATATCCTAAATTCAATAGGAGTCGACCTAGAATCCGGAGACTCCTTCTCAGACATAGTCTACCTACAGCTAGAGAAGGTTTCCATTGTGAGGATGGAATTGTCGTGTAGCCCTAACGCCTGATTTAGGGTGACAATTCTAAGCCTGAACAACAATCATGGCCCCAAGGGAGCATTCTAAACTATCAAGAACAACTGAGCATTGAGCTCCTACAACTACTAAAAATGAAAAGCCATCTTCTATTACTTGCTGGACTGCAAAATCATCAATTTTGCCGACCCTTATTATGAGATCGAACTTCTTATTTATACACATGTTTTGACCTAAAACTAACCTAATCCAACTATACACTCAACATATAAAATACATTATCCGGTGGCCGGTACTACCTGCACCACTTACAATCACCTCGAAAAGAGCAGAGGTCTGACAAGACAGAGGAAGAAGACAAGAAAGCTAGAAGAATCGGCATAGAGAAGAGTGTTGTGGTATTAACAAAGTAAATCTGATCTTCCTGATATCTGAGGCAACATGCCTCATAAATGCACATTGCGGCTCCTTGTCTTCGATGCACCTAAGGAAGTTAATGTAGGAGTGGTGCCTCGGGAGAATCATCTGTCAGAGCCATCCCTCCGTCTGACATGGCTTATTGGGATCACCGACCTGCTGACCCCTTATTAACTTCTTGACAATGATCGGTCGGCTTCGAGGAACTTGGACATGGATCACTACGAAAAAAATACAAAACTTTAGACCCAAAATTCTGGAGTCTAGGAGCTTACGCTCAAAGAATAATGAATCTACAAAGTTGCACCCTGCTGGCAAAAATCTCTGGAGTCTGGAGAACCCTACTGTGCCTTGTATTTTTTGAATGCTTATAAAAGCTGGGGAATTCCCTCTTCATCAATGTCCTTAATGCATGCCTGGCGGAACTTGGCCACCTCCAATTGCTCGCTAATATCTAGGGCATTTCCTTTAAATTATGAGGCCATCTTTGCTACATCATGGGCCCGAAGCATCATGTGGGATAAGCGTTACATTTTTGCTTCGTCAAAATCTCCTGGGGACAAATATCATGACTCCATCAATTCATCAAACTTCCCCACAACGTAGTCCACGGAGTACACATATATGTACTGAAGGGATCGACTTATGAAACTCTTGTGATAAAAGCCTTGTATAAATTCAAAGAATATTCTACTTTTGGGACTTTGTCCTTCAAGGCCGCTACCAGTTGCTTGTTAATCTCCAATTTGAGATCAAGTCTGGAGGGTTGGACCTGAATAAAATTGAAAGACTCTTCCCCCAAAATACCCTTCTCCGTGACAGGTTCCTCCCCGAGATTCATGAGTTCTCCTAACTCGCTCATCCATGCTTCATACTGTTCGGTTTCTCCCTCCCATAGAGAAATGGCACCTTTAACATGGTGCAAGATGTTACCAACCATATGCAGGTCTGGGAGTGTTGTTGTTAAGAAATGCCAGACATTTCCTACCTGCTCGACTACCCAGTCGTCTATTGCCTACACTTTCTTCTTCATGTTCCTAAGCGCATCAATGTCACCCTGTGGGAGTGGTGCTCCGGATGTAGAAGCTTCCTGGGGAATTGCAGTTAATAGTTGTGCTAGCTCTGTTAGAAGCCTGACAAGATTTACATTCTTTTTCTTTTCCTCTTTTAGTCTTCAGGCTTGCTTGTCATATCGGGCCTCAATTGCCCGGTTAGCCTCTTTTAGCAGGTCCAATTCACCTTGCTTGTCCCTCTTCCCTAGAGCTACCTCTGTAAATTTATATTCAACACCACTTACTGTTGCTTCCTCTTTGTCTAGGGGAGGTGTCGCAATGACTGTGAATGTATCTCCGCCCGGACCAGTCTGAATGTAATGGAGGGTCCGGGCCTTCTTTTGCTTGGGAATGCCTTGACTCTAGGCCATCATCTCGGCCAGGGAGAGATGGGATTTTTCCGTCGTCGGGGCCTTTCTCTTCTTTGACTCCACCAACCATTGTAGTGGTGGGGGCAGTCTTTCCGCTAGGGCCTAATTGTTTGGGTCCTCTCTGGGGTTTTTTTGTTCATCCTTGATATTTATAGTCTCTTTGGACTCTTTCTCTTTATTCCCGGGATCACCTGCACCATCCACCTTAGTGGTATCAATATCCATTGCCTTATTGTTCCCGTTCTTAGCAACATCATGGGATCAACATCCATATCTCTAGGTTCTCTCCCTCATTTTGTTGTTTTTATTCTCCGGCATCCTCTACCAAGACATTCTCCTTCGTTGGCCTATCCTCCGGAGGTGGCAAAGGTTTCTGAACTGGATCCGACTGTAGTATTACAAGGATCACCATGCCAAATGTTACCACATGGGGTGAAGGACTACCCCAGGTGGTCAGAGGTGTTTGGAGGATGGCAGCTGAGGTTATGATTACTCCCGAAGGTCCGATTCCCTCAGCCAAAGTCGACTGCTCATCTTGCACTTGCCTCTTTTCTCATATCTCGGTCCCCAGGACTGGTATCTCTTGAACATCAAGGATGTCCACCTGTTCTTGCTCTTTTTCCTTTTTTGTCTAGACCTCCTATTCCGCGATAACTTCCTTCTCTCGTATCTCCCCTTTATTAGGGATTGTTTATACTTCCTGCGCGGTGATCTCCTCCACCGCCTTTCCTATATCTCCCTGTAAATTTACAAGTTCATAAGTCACATAGAGGTCATCGAAATCATCATGTGGAGGGGAGGTCTCCGGGGGATTCTCTGGTTCATGGGAGTCTGGGATAATCTTCACCTAGGGGATGTTTGGCATCCCGAGATCTGTATCTTCCCTTGGCGGAGGGATATTTGTTCTTTGCTTCTTTCTCCTTGTCACCAATGGGGGTCCAACATCCAAAATGGCCACACTTTCATCATCCATTCCCGTCCCCACTGCCCAAACCATAAGTTCTACAAGTGAAGAGGATTCAAAAGGGAGGGCAGGTTCTGTCAGCATAATTGGGAGGCCAAACCGGGTGCCTATTACTTCCTTCAACTGATGGGACATCACCATCTGAAGGTGCACCTATTCCATAATGGGGGCTAAAATTGTAGATGGAACCCGAGTCGGGGTATCAACTTTTCTCTTTCCTTTGTCCCCGCCTTGCCCGGAGGTTCTAGATCTGGAAGCGGATCCCTGCAAAAATGGGCCAACTCTGGGGGTGCTTTTTGGACATACCTTCAAAAAATATGCATGACTGCGTTCAATCACATCATGGGTGATGTCTTCAATTGTTGGGCTTTCTGGGGTGTCCCAATCCACCGGAGGGAGAGCCATCTTGTGCACTCCTTGAGCCTTGTACTGCGGGTCCTCCCTAGACCCGATATCTAAAAATTCCTTTGGAAAGGTCTAAAGCTTGAGATGCTTCATCATACATTGTGTCATTTTGACAAAGTGCCAATTTCGGACTTCAAAATCATCCTGCCAGTCTGCCCAAAAATCCTCCATGTGAGGCTCATGGGGGTCTGACACCCGAGGTAATGCCAAAGATATCTTATCTAGTTGATCAAAGTTCTTCCATGCCAAGTAAAATTCTGCTAGCCCCAGACATTTTAATTTGCCATCGGCTTCTTTCGTCGCTACAAGGCTACAAGTGTAGTTCCCGCAGGTGATTGGGAAAGGAATTTTGGTGACCTTCTTGAGGCCAAAAAGAGTGTGGAGCTCCAAGTTCTGCCTATAATACTCCAAAAGAATAATCCTATCACTATAATTCTTGGGCAATATGTAGGGTTTTCTGAAGAATCTGGTCACCCAAATGCAGGAATGTTGTTGAAACTGGATGTAGTAATGGCCATAAGAACTGACCAGAGTCATTGCCTCCTTTGAAATCCGGTAACCGACATCCTGCGTGGGTGTAAGAATGTTATAGTAAATGAAGGTGTCGTTTAGTCTACAAAAACTAGGGAAACTAGCCTCCCATTGAATCTATAGGAAATGGTCTCACAGAGCATTCTTGCCCGGGCTGGTCCCGAGGACACCGACAGTCAGTAAACCTTGGGTTATGGGTCATTGTTGCGCCAGTGCCCACAGAACATATGAAGTCATGTGGAACTTGGAGGTCTGGGTGACCTTGACAAGCGGGGAGTCCACATGATTGGCAATGATAGTTGCCCAATCAAAAGTTTGTTTGGTGGAGGTGATGCCAAAAAGGAAGTAATACATCCATGCCAAAAATTCTCGGGCATGAGATTCTCCGAAGACCTTGCACAAGGAGATGATCCTCATTTGTATGCTTTCCTTGAATTCTGTGTGGGGGATCTCCAAGTTAATCTTTCTATAATCTTTCATCGAGGTCTTGAGCCAGTTGGTGTTGAGGTATTGCTAGGCCATCTGCAAAACCTTTTCAAACTCGTGTAATGCCAAGGCCCAGGTGATAAAATTAGAATTGGAGAACTGGGGAATCCCTAGTCTCAAAGTGAATGTTGCAGCATCCAAAGACACTAAGGGCGTTGGGTAGCTCAAGGGTAGAGGAGCGGTAAGCATGACAGCCCAGATGGTTGTGTTGTAGTGTTCCGCCAATGTAAGAATAAGCTTCAGATCCTGCACTGAGGAGGGAAAGCAAGCGGCTTTGAGGATTCCAGAGGCTGCCAGATTTAGTACCATTTGGTCTTCGGCCTTGCACTGAATAAACATCATTTTTACCAAGGCCTGCGATTCAGCCCATGCTCCGACACTTGTGTCGGTGATCATCTGTAACTTGGAATCTACTTTAGATCCCATAATAGCTCCTTCCTTCAAATATTTTTCGGTTAGTAGAAGCTTTTTTAAGGCCTTCTCGGCCTTGGTCCTGGCAGCTGCCTTGGTTGAAGTGGTAGGGAGTTCTGGACCCCCGGGAGGAGAAGATGCTTCAGACATGATGGATCTATGAATTTATCAGCAACCTGCAAGACCGGACAACCGTCAATATGGATAAAACACAATAGAATTCTGGGTCCCAGAGATTTCATCACCACCTTGCATCTATTCCTAGAAAGGTGTTAGTTTGCATCAAACCCTGAAAATACATTAAACAAAATGACTTGTTTGGAACTTGATCAATGCCTGGGAGTTCCAGGGATTCTGGCTCATGCGGTGAATAAAGTGAAGGTCCAAGGGAAACATGGAACCCGGAGTCCAAAAAATTGACCATTATTAACATGACTGGCAATTAGTCATACTAGGCTGACATAGGGTGTCACGTGGTCATGTAATAAAGGGAGTAATGGCATTGAAGGCGACATCTATCCTAACACACAAGGGAATGAATGCCACTTGGGCCAGTTTTGAATGCTCGTGCGTGGGGAAATTAATCTTTCTATTAAAGCAGAGATGACGGAGGAGAGAGAAATCCTGCAAACTCGACCAGGCGAGGTGCCGAGTTTGAATTCACAGGCACCAGGTGGGCGAGTTTGAAATTTGATCACACATAAAGGGGCACGATGAGCTCACCACCAGATGGGGGGATACACAGAAATTAAAAGAAACTACAAGCACTTATGTACAGAGTGTCGAAGAACAACTTACAGACCGACCCATAAATATACTTACTTACAGCTACCTACAAATTAATGAAAATTTACAAAATCTATATAAAATGTACAAGGATTACATTGTTTACAACTGCATAGAGGGCGGACGACCCTCTAGCAGAGCCATCCCACCAATGGGAAGCGACGATAAGGAACAGAACGAAAAACAAAGAAAAGCAACAAAAGGGAAGAAACCCAAAACAAAACCAGAAAGCAAAGAGGAGGAACCAGAAGGGCCTACCTTAGAAATGAGGGATGTGGGAGGATGAGCATGGGAGGTGCTCGATAAATAAACAACTTCGAATCACCATGAACACACAACTTTCAGTCACTGTCAGGCACTGTTTAAGCTTTTGGGAACAACTCACACTTAGCTATTGTTAAAATCGCTCTAATCACTTTCAATTGCTATAGTGTAATTTGTTTGTGGTGAATGTAACAATGACTGGTGAAACTCTATTTGTACCCCTAGCATAAAAATATACCGCTTCTTTCCGCAAATCCTAAGAAAGGCAAAACCTCTAGACTCCGGGCCCGGGGATCCCATGCAGCCACACCCTCTAATAAAAGAGGTGGTAGTGACAGAGGATCTTGGAGTCCAGAAATCCAACTGGCACAAACAAAACACTTCTAGACTGGGCCCCGAAGCAAGGAAGACCAAAAAGGAACACAACACTGGCCCCGCGGAGGTAAAGGCCAGGGAAAACAAGAGAAAAAATAAAAAAAACTAAGGAAGAACAGAAGTAAAAAGGGGGACCCAACAATTTGCTAATAAAATGTAGGGATGGGTATGCGGGGCATAACAAAAGGTGACTTGCTAGGATGAATGCCTTAGCGCATTTGAGAACTACTAAATCTCTGGTTAGCAAAAAAAAAACTCCCCTTTACCTGGAGTATTCTACTTGTAAGGCGTGAGGTGTCTGAGAAAATCCAACTCATCATTGATTCAATCCTTTGATCTTTTGTCAGTCGTGAGGTGTGTGCTTTGAAAGAAAATCAAGCCGATGACTTCCGGGAGAAACAAAGAGGAGGCACTGAATATATCAAACTAAAATACTATATCTTGCATGATCCCCCGGATACCGGATTTCTCTATTCTTCAGTTTTCTTTTCTTTTCTTTTGAAGATGGGGAATGCAGTACTTCTTTCACCGTGAACCTTAAGCTTAGCTAATTTTTACGGTGGTACTTCTTTCACCTTGCCATCCATTTTAGTTTGTTGAATAGGAGAGACATTCCAGACCTGGGATATTTTTATGATTTTCAGACTTGGCCAACAACCAGTGCAACTGATCTGCTCTCTAGGACCATGCGATTACTTGCTTTTTGGATTTTATGCTAACCGATGTCAAGACTTTCAAGATATGAATCTGATGAAGATTACCCATAACCTTTTACCATACACATAAAATAACTCTGAAGTGTGGATAAATTCCACCATGCTAATAATAGATTCTGGACAAACCGAAATGCATAAGGTACCATTCTAGGGACTAGATGTCATGTGAGAAATATCTGTCTACAAGAAGAGGACAACACGTCAGGGGCCCAAAAAACAAGGTGCAAAGCAAAAAGGAAAAGCAAAAGAAAAAGAAACAACAAAAGAAGGCGGTCATAGAGGACTTCCAACAACTATTTACAAGGACAAGGCACTCCCAAGGAGCACTGGAAAAAGATATTTACAAGCGGGAAAACCTTTACATATAATACAACTTTAGGCAAACTTACCACCTACCTCATTCGAAGTAGTGCTTGAGAAACTGTCCATTGACAAGAAATGGGACAAATTCTCTAATCATGGTATTGAGGCGATAAGTATTATCCCCACAGATCTCAAAAATCAGATATGGTCCAAGCCAGAGCCTTTTAAATTTGGTGTGTTTTCCTCTCTTTTCCTAGGCTTTGTCCCACAGAAGGACTAGGTCCAAGACCCGAAAGGATTTGTATTGGGCTCTCCGGTCAAACCATCACTTGAATACTACCTGATGAACTGCAAAATGTTCCAGTGTCACGTCTCTTTGTTCCTCCATTCTCACCAGGTTCAGGAGCTGAACCCCCACAATGTTGTCCCAGTTGTTAAATTCCTGCATAAACAATAAAATTGGGATTTGTAAGTTGATAGGGAACACAAGCTTCTATCCATAAACTAGGTGAAATGGGGAAGTCCCTAGGGCTGCCTTGATTCTGATATGGTCTGCCCAAAGAGCAAACCTAAGCTTTTGGTGTCAGTCCCAAGAGTTTTGCTCTAGCAAGTGTTTGATCACCTCCAACAGATTTTTATTGGTGGATTCAACCACACCATTACCCTAGGGATAATAGTTACTAGAGAAATTTAAGGTGATATTACTCTTATAGGTCCATTCTAATAATTGCGCTGAAGAAAAGGTTGGACGGTTGTCACATACTATAGCGAAGGGCATTCCGAATCTGGTGACTAAGTTTTCTTCCAAAAATTTGATAACTACATCTGTCGTGTTGTTCTTGCATGGAATTGATTCGGACCATCAGGTGCAGTAATCGGTCGCAGTCAAAATATACTGGTGGTTGGCAGATGATTTAGGGTTTATTTCCCCAATAAAATCAAACACCCATTGGGCGAAGGGTCAAACTTCAAAGACCGGTTGCAAGGGCATGGTCAGGTTCTTCTCATGATGGGCTACAATTTGGCAAGTGTGGCACTTCCTCACGTGAGCGTAGACATCTTTAAAGATGAAGGTCCAGTAGTATCCAACCTAAAGAATCTTATGGGCGGTGGCATTAGCTGAGCCATGCCCAGTTCTAAACTGTCCATGGAATTTTTCTATCATTTTGGCAGCTTGGTCCCTATCTATGCACCAGAGATAAATTCCTTAAAAAATTTGCGAAAAAGCATTCCATTTTTTATCATGAAGTATGCACTTTTCATTCGCAAGGCGTGACATTTATTTGGGGGAAGCCCCTTCAGGCATATGTTTTTGAGAAACAGGTATACCAAGTCGATATACCATGGATCCTGAGTGATGGACTCCACAGTATAGGTTTGACATTCAACATTGGGAGTTACTTCTGCCATCGCTCTGCATAGTCCTTGGCCTCGGACTATCTTCATTGGTTGCATCTCTAGATTGTATTCTTAGAGGATGGCCATCCATTTCCCCTAGCGTTTGCCCAGTTCACTTTGTAGCAATAAATATTTAACAGCCTAGTCTGGAATGATAGCATGCACTTTACTCTGGAGAATATAATGCCAAAATTTCTTCAAGGCCCGGAATAGAGCAAAAGCTTGCTTTTCCAAAGGCGTATATCATATTTTGGCATTTTTGAAGGGGGAACTCATGGAAGCAATGGGTCATTCTTCCCCTTCAACCTTTTGGGTTAGGACTACTATTGTCGAATGCGGTGAAGCCAAGGAGTATATGTGGAATGGGAGGGAATAGTTTGTACTTTCCAGGACTATTGCCTCCACTATGTTTGCTTGATCTGAGCAAATGCTTGCTTCGCTTCGGGGCTCCACTCAATCTTGGTATATTTCTTCATCATGTCATTGAGTGGTTTAACTATCTCGGCGAATCTAGTGATGAACCACCGGACAAATTTTATCTTTCTGAAGAAAGATCTCATTTCCTTTTTACTATCGGGCATTTGTAAACTCAGCAGTGCTTCAACTCTCTCAGGGTCGATGGATATCCCCTTCTTAGAGACTATATGCCTGAGCAGCTTCCCATGAATGACCCCGTATATGCACTTCTTGGGGTTGAGGGAGATACCATACCGGCGACATCTCTCACAAATCTGGGCGAGGTGGGAGGAATGATCACGCATGTCAGGGGAAAAGACTGTCAAATAATCCATATAGATGTTTATGCATTTGTTGACCAGGCCTTCGAATGTAATGTCCATAGCCTTTTGAAATGTGGCCCCCGTGTTGATGAGGCCAAAGGGCATTCTCCGATATGCAAATGTTCCCCACTTGGTGGTGAATAATGTTTTATCTCTATCCTTAAATTTAACCATAACCTAGTTATACCCAGAGTACCCATCCAAGAAGGACATCATTTGGGAACCGTTATCAATTTTTAATACCTCATCCAATGAGGGGAGAGGGTGATTGTCTTTATTGGATGCCTTGTTTAAATTGCAAAAATCTAGACATAGGCGGATCTCACCATTCTTCTTTCGCACAGGGATGAGGTTGGAAACCCATGTTATGTGTCGGATAGGAAAGATAATCCACACTGATAGAAGTTTCTAAACCTCTTGATGAATTAGAGGTTTGATCAATGGGTTTACCGGCCTCTACTTTTGTCAGAAGGGCTTGGCATTTGGCTTCAGTGGGATAGTATGAGTCATGATGGATGTGTCATAGGTCTCAATATCTTCATACCCCTAGGCAATAACGTTAATGTATTCTTGAGAGTCGTGAGAATCTTCTCCTTCTCCTCTAGGGAGTAGGAGGTACCAATGTGCACAATTTTTTCTTCATCGGCCTTGCTGATGTTGACCTTTTCAAATTTTCCTCCCTCAAAGGAGGATGATATCTTATCTCAGCCCTGGGGTCAAAATCAAAGATATGTTCTAGAGCTACCATCCCCTTTGGGATGGTGTTGGTGGGTAGATCGATGATCCCATCATCTTCTTCACCATGCCCAGTATCATCATGGTCCATTTCTTCCATTGTCTGATCCTCGAAGATGCCAACATTGGCCATGAATGCCAGAATATGTTGGTCATCCTCAAAAACTTGAAAGTGGGTGATATTATCTAAGATGGACGGGGTGGGGACCATCTCAACAGAAAACTTCTAGAGCTGGGAACCAGCCATGGGCTTGAGGGTGTTGGCGGACATAGCAAGGGCATCCAGAACATAGTTACATTTCTGGGGAATAAGCTCGATGCCAAAAGAATCAAAGTCTTCAATTAGGCTCCATGCCCGGTTGCGATATGCGGCCAACCTTTTGTCATGACATGTGTATTGGCTCTAGACCTGTTTTACAATCAACTCTGAAACACCCATCGCCTGGAGGCGGGTGATCCCTTTTCTCAATGTGAACAGGAGTCCAAGGACCAAGGCTTCATACTCCATGACATTATTGGTGCAGTTAAACTGCAACCTGTAGGACTCGAGAAAGGATTTCCCCCGCGGGTTGATCAGTTCCACTCTGGCCCCGCATCCTTGTTTAGATCAGGATCTATCAAACTTTAGGATCCACAAGTCATTGTTTTTCCTGGGAATGGGAAGGCGAAGTGGCATTTGGATTAATTTTGGGAGGGTTGGGAGGTGGTTCCTCTGGCCCTGATGGTGCATGGGTGAATTTTTCCTCTGGAGAGTCCTCCAGTTTAGATTCCCGGATGAGTGACGCCCTAGGCGTACTGTTGGATAGATCGCTTAGTCCAGGTAAACTGACTTTATGTTCTTTCTCTTGGAGGTCAATGATGTGGCGAGTAGGAGCGGAATGCAAGGTGCACACTCCACTTCAAAATGTTTCTGGTAATGTACCCGGCACCAAGTGTCAAACAAGAGAGTGGCCAAAGTTGTTGTGTTACCTTGTGAGTCTACCTCACCCATCAGTTTCTCATCCAGGTCCTGAATTCTCTGGGGGACCATGTGATCCTCCTCGAGAGTAAAATCAAATGTTAGGATCTCTGGTGGTTGGTACACCCCTAGGGAAGATTCAGAGAAAAGGACTTCATTTACCCTCTCAACTTCAGTGAGGGCCTACTTCATTCTTGGTTCACTCTCCACCCGGATTTGATTTGATTTCCCCTTCTAGGGGAGCCACAAGTGGGAGAAGTCTATAGAGAAATACCCATTAAAGGCCTTAGACCAATTTTGACTTAATAACATCCCATAGGTTTCAGGTATGTCCACTACTTGGATGTCTATTGTGCTCAATATCCGGGGGTATTGGACGAGCTGAATCTAGACATTTTTTAGCTCACCCACCATTTTCATAGTAGTTTTTTCCAATTGGACTACTATGCCTTTGGACAGAGTGGGAGTGAGTCCGAGCTTCTGGCATATAGATAAGGGCATGACATTGCCTGAAGTGCCATAATTTACCAGGCATTTGTATAGGTTCTTCCCTTGAATGTTCAAGCCTAGTAGGAATAGAGGATCCTTTGTGTTTCCCTGGAAGATGACCGAGTTGGCATCGTCAAATGTGTCAGTCTTTGGTGGATGACTGAAGGCTTCCAAGTTTTCCAAGAGCTTCAGAAGGGACTTCTTCTACTCGGGACAATTCAACAAAACCTCCATCAAGGTCATGGAGGTGGTGGTGTTCTCTAACGCCTTAGTGATGTCAAACCATCCCCCCGGGTAAAGTTGACTTCCCTCGGCCGGATCCCTGGCTTGGTTAGAGGTCGGTCCTTTTGGATGGAAGGAGCAATCAGTTGTGTTGTCCTGGGGAGGGGTATTCTTGGGAGGCGTTGGCATGTAAGCTGGCCCTTTTCCATCCTGACTCTGAGTGTTGTAAGGAGTCTGCGGGCTGGTGAAGGCGTTGGCCTCAAAGGCCGGGATGGATTCATCAAAGAACCCTTGTAATTCAGGTTCTTATTCATCCTCTTCATTTGTCCCGAAGAATACGGTCTCACACATAAAGGCTGTGTGAGGAGGCTCTGCTATGGAAGGTTTCGGGGGAGTAGGATCGACATGTTGTTGTCTGTCCAATTGGGAGATCATGATGATCTCCTCTAGTGTGGCACAGTTCACCTCAAAATGAGATTCGATGTCATTCAATCTACACCATGTAGTCAGGGGGTGGAATTATGCAAGTTGTACAGAATGACTAGGTCTAGCACCACCCTAAGTGGTATTTTGGTTCAAAGGAGGACCTCTGATATTTGCATTGTTGTTCCATTGTTGTTGACTGGGTCAAGGCCTGTTGTTGTAGTTTCGACCTCCAGAATTGGTGTTGTGTTTTCTGGAGAAAATATTCCCTCTCTGGGAATTGGAATTGTGAGGCACAAAAGGCCCCACCTTCAGTTGTCCCATGTCTATCGTTAAAGAGGACACCAATCGCCGGAGGGATTCAACCTTGGCTGACAGATGGGTAGTTGTGTCACAGTGTGACGGTTGTTGTGGTGGGTTCCTTGGGAAAGCGGCAGCAGCTCTCGAAGTCAAGGATGACAATCCTGTAGCCATGGAAGACTAGAAGAAAGGTACTCTAGAGTGTTGTGTCAAGGTTTGTTGCATTTTCTACGACTAATTCCAGGGAACATTCCAGACCTGGTATTGTTTGGGCTTTAGATGGATACATGTACTGAACCTACTCGTCTATCGGTGGTGGTCCCATGGCCATCATTGGAGCACCCATTATCAGATTGGGGTTATATACCCCCACATAAGGGGTTTCGTCGGGTATCATGTTGAATGGTAGGCTCTGTCCAATTCCATTGGGAGCTTTTCTCAAACCGCGAGACAACTCCAGGGCTAGGTTGTAAACCTTTGCTAGAGTATCTTGATCATTGGCGGTGGCGACTCTCCATAGGAGGAGGCAAAAATGGGGTCCAGAGCATTCAGATATGTCTGGATGGTTACGTTAGTGGATGGGATGAAGGGGCCCGTGCACCGCTTTAAGGCACGTTATAACCGATGGTTGAATGTGGAAAGGGGTTCATTCGGTTCCTTCCTGATGGAAATAAACTGGCTGTGTGACCACACTGTGTCTACGTGAATGTGGAAGGTTGGCAAGAAGACATCTTCCATATCCTGCCAACTATTGATGGAATTGGTCAGAAAGTTGAGGTACCAGTTTAACTCATTCTATCCTAAGGACAAAGGGAACATCCGGGTTACAACATCCTGATGTTATATCCGGTGTCGGTTCATGACATCCTTATAGGCCTAGAGATGTTCTTCTGCGGTTTGTGGGCCTAGATGCTCATATTTAGGACATATCTTCTCCAGGTTTGGAGGATGATCATTAGTGGCACTGGGGAACTACCCCATTGGGAACTTGGTGTTACCAACGTAATTTTCCATCGGGGCTGTTTGATTTTAGTTGGTTTGAACATTAGTCCCAGGGATTATCTAAGGAAGTTGGGTATTCTGGTGTGTAGCGAATCCCCAAATAAAGTTGTCTAGTTGTTTGATTTTTTGGGTTCTACTCTTTCAGACAGGAGGTCTGAGTTCTACAAACTCTCTGAGATTCAGGGTTGATCGAAGAATTCTATCAAAGCTCAAGGGCGAAGACAACCCTACTCTATGGAAATTCTGGCTCCTAAAACTATTGCTTAGGGAACCCTCAGGCGGTGTAAAATTGAAATCTTCCAAGGGAGACGAGCTCATTCCCTCCTTCTAGCACTAGTTTCTATTGACAGGACTTTGTGACTGGTTCTGCCAACAGTGATAAGATGTCACCGAGTACTGGAGTACCGACCACCTACGCCTATAAAGGTTTTTTGGGGAATGAATTCTTCAAGCCTTAAAGCACCTGGCTGTCGGGTCTTGACGGTGTGGGGGAAGCTAGGTTGGGCAGGTGACTATTTGTTCAGGGGGATAGCTGGTTTTACTCATCTTCTTCAGAGATTCCAATGATAGGGATGAGGTTTCTTGCAAGCATGCTATGTTTACCAAATAAATTGTAAAAGATAGACCAAAATTAGAGTTTAATACTTGTACTTATAGTTATGCAACATATTTTAAATATTAATAATGCTCCAATGTAAGGACTACACTAAACACTAAATGCATACAGAACCAGCGATTCATACATATTCAATAGCAAGAGGAAATGAGATCATTAATCTAAACGAAACACTAGAGCAAAGGACATTAGAAACATACAACACAAAAGATGTTCATGAACTCCAAAATCAGATTAACACATAACGAGTAGTCATAACGTGTTCCTCCTTCTTCATTAACTTAAAGTGTTCTAGCATCATTGGTAGATATAATCATGGCCCCAAGGGAGCATTCTAAACTATCAAGAACAACTGAGCATTGAGCTCCTGCAACTACTGAAAATGAAAAGCCATCTTCTATTACTTGCTGGACTGCAAATCATCAATTTTGCCGACCCTTGTTATGAGGTCAAACTTCTTATTTATACACATGTTTTGACCTAAAACTAACCTAATATAACTGTACACTCAACATATAAAATACATTATTCGGTGGCCAGTATTACCTGCACCACTTACAATCACCTCAAAAAGAGCAGAGGTCTGACAAGAAAGAGGAAGAAGACAAGAAAGGAAGAAGAATCAACATAGAGAAGAGTGTCGGGGTATTAAAGGAGGAAATATGATCTTCTTGATATCCGAGGCAACATGCCTCATAAATGCATATTGTGGCTCCCTGTCTTTGATGCACCTCAGGAAGTTAACGTAGGAGTGGCACCTCAGGAGAATCATCTGTCAGAGCCATCCCTCTATCTGACATGCCTTATCAGGATCACCTACCTACTAACCCCTTATTAACTGCTTGACAATGATCGGTCACCTCCAAGGAACCTGGACACAGATCACTGTGAAAAAAATACAAAACTTTGGACCCAAAATTCTAGAGTCTGGGAGCTTACGCTCAAAAAATAATGAATCTACAAATTGCACCTTGCTGGTGAAAATCTCTGGAGTCTGGAGAACCTTACTGTGCCTTGTATGTTTTGAATACTTCTAAAAGCTAGGAAATTTCCTCTTCGTCAATGTCCTTGATGCACGCCTGGCGAAACTTGGCCGCCTCCAATTGCTCACCCATATCTAGGGCATTTCCTTTAAATTCTGCAGCCATCTTTGCTGCATCATGGGCCCGGAGCATCATGCGGGATAAGTGTGACATTTTTGCTCCGTCAAAATCTCCCAGGGACTGGTACCATGACTCCATCAATTCATTGAAATTCCCCACGATGTAGTCCACTGGAGTACACGTATCTATACTGAAGGGATCAACTTCTGAAACCCTTGTGACAAAAGCCTTGTATAAATTCAAAGAATATTCTACTTCTGAGACTTTGTCCTTCAAGGTCGCTACTAGTTGCTTGCTAGTATCCTGTTTGAGATCAAGTCTAGAGTGTTGGACCTGGCTAAAATTGAAAGACTCTTCCAATAAAATACCCATCTCTGCGATGGGTTCCTCCCTGAGATTCATGAGTTCTCCTAACTTTCTCATCCATGCTTCATACTATTCGGTTTCTCCCTCCCATAGAGAAATGGCACCTTTAACATGGTGCAAGATGTTACCAGCCATATGAAGGTCTAGGTGTGTTGTTGTTAAGAAATGTCAGACATTTCCTACTTGCTCGGCTACCCATCCATCTACTGCCTACGCTTTCTTCTTCATGTTCCTCAGCGCGTCAATTTCACCTTGTGGGAGTGGTGCTCCAGATGTAGAAGCTTCCGGGGGAATTGCAGTTAATGGTTGTTCTAGCTCTGTTAGAAGCCCAATGAGATTTACATTCTTTTCCTTTTCCTCTTTTAATCTCTGGGCTTGCTTATCATATTGGGCCTCAATTTCCTAGCTAGCCTCTTTTAGCAGGTCCAATTCACCCTGCTTGTCCCTCTTCCCCAAAGCTACCTCTGTAACTGTATATTCAACAGCACTTATCACTGCTTCCTCTATGTCTAGGGAAGGTGTCGCAATGACCATGACTGTATCTCTGCCTAGACCAGTCTGAATGGAATGGAGGGTTCATGCCTTCTTTGGCTTGGGAATGCCTTGACTCTAGGCCATCATCTCAGCCAGGGAGAGATGGGGATTTTCCACCACCAAGGCATTTCTCTTCTTCAACTCTACCAACCATTATGGTGGTGGGGCCATTATGGTGGTCGGGGCGGTCTTGCTGCTAGGGCCTGATTGTTTGGGTCCTCTCTGGGGTTCTGTTGTTCATCCCCGACATTTATAGTCTCTTCAAACTCTTTCTCTTTGTTCCTGGGATTACCTGCACCATCCGCCTTAGTTGTATCAATATATGTTTCCTTAGTGTTCCCATCCTTAGCAGCATCGGTGGGATCAACATCTATATCTCTGGGGTTCTCCCCCTCATTCTGCTACTGGTGTTCTTCGGCATCCTCTACCGACACATTCTCCTCCATTGGCCTATCCTCCAGAGGTGGCAAAGGAGTCTGAACTGGATCCAACTATAGTATTATAGGGATCACAATGCCAAATGTTACCACATGGGGTGAAGGATGACCCAGGTGATTAGAGGCGTCTGGAGCATGGTGAATGAGGTTACGGTTACTCCTAAAGGTTGGGTTCCCTCAGCTGAAGCTGGCTGCTCATCTTACACTTGCCTTTTTTCTCCTATCTCGGTCCCCGAGACGAATATCTCTTGAACATCAGGGATGTCCACCTATTCTTTCTCTTTTTCCTTTTCTGCCCGGAACTCCTGGTCTGTGGCAACTTCCTTCTCCGGTATCTCCCCTTTATTAGGGATTGTTTCTACTTCCTACACATCGATCTCTTCCACTGCCTTTCCTATATCTCCCTGTAAATTTACAAGTTCATCAGTCCCAAAGAGGTCATCAAAATCATCATGTGGAAGGGAGGTCTCCAGGGAATTCTTTGGTTCAGGGGAGTTTGGGATAATCTCCACCTGGGGGATGTTTGGCATCCCGAGATCTGTATCTGCCCTTGGCAGAGGGATATTTGTTCTTTGCTTCTTTCTCCTTGTCGCCAATGGGGGTCTGACATCCAAAATGGCCTCACTTTCATCATCCACTCCTATCCCCACTACCCGGACCATAAGTTCTACAAGTGAAGGGGAGCCAGAAGGGAGGGCAGGTTCTACCGGCGTAATTGGGAGGCCAAGCCAGGTGCCTAATACTTCCTTCAGCTGATGGGATGTCGCCATCTAAAGGTGCACCTATTCCATAACAGGCGCTAAAATTGTAAATGGAACCTAGGCCGGGGTATCAAATTTTCTCTTTCCTTTGTCCCCGCCTTGCCCAGAGGTTCCGAATCTAGTAGAGGATCCCTGGAAAAATGGGCCAACTCTGGGGGTGCTTTTTGGACATACCTTCGAAAAATATGCATGACTGCATTCAATCACATCATGGGTGATGTCTTCAATTGTTGGGCTTTCTGGGGTGTCCCAATCCACCAGAGAGAGCCATCTTGTCCACTCCCTGAGCCTTGTACTATGGGTCCTCCGTGGACTCGATATTTGAAAATTCCTTTGGAAAGGTGTGAAGCTTGAGACACTTCAGCATACCTTCTGTCATTCATACAAAGTGTCGATTTCAGACTTCAAAATCATCTTGCCAGTCTGCCCAAAAACCCTCCATGTGAGGCTCGTGGGGGTTTGACACCCGGGGCAATGCCAAAGCTATCTTATCCGGCAGATCAAAGTTCTTCCATGCCAAGTAAAATTCTACTAGCCCCATACATTTTAATTTGCCATTGGCTTCTTTCACTGCTGCAAGGCTGCAAGTGTAGTTCCCGTAGGTGATTGAGAAAGGAATGTTGGTGACATTATTGAGGCCAAAAAGAGTATGGAGCTCTAGGATCTTCCTATAATACTCTAAAAGAATAATCCTATCCCCATAATGCTTGGGCAATAGTTAGGTTTTTCCAGTGAATCCGGTCACCTAAATGTAGAAATGTTGTTGAAATTGGATGTAGTAAGGGCCATAAGAACTGACCAGAGTCATCGCCTCCTTTGAAATCCAATAACCGACATCCCGAGTGGGTGTAAGAATGTTATAGTAAATGAAGGCGTCGTTTACTCTACAAAAATTGGGGAAACTGGCCTCCCATTGAATTTGTGGGAAATGGTCCCACAGAGCATTTTGGCCCGGACTGGTCCTGAGGACACCGACTGTGAGTAAACCCTGAGTTATGGGTCATTGCTACGCTAGTACCCGTAGAACATATGAAGTCATGTGGAGCTTGGAGGTCTAGGTGACCTTGACAAGCTGGGAGTCCACATGATTGGCAATGATAGTTGCCCAATCAAAAGTCTGTTTAGCAGAGGTGATGCCGAACAGGAAGTAATACATCCATGCCAAAAATTCCAAGGCATGAGATTCTTCGAAGACCCTGCACAAGGAGATAATCCCGATTTGTATGCTTTCCTTGAATTCTATGCGGGGGATCTCCAACTTCATCTTTCTATAATCTTTCCTCAGGGTCTTGATCCAGTTGGTGTTGAGGTATTGTCGGGCCATCTGCGGAACCTTATCGAACTCGTGTAATGCCAATGCCCGGGTGATAATAGTAGAATTGGAGAACTGGGGGATCCCTAGTCCTAAAGCAAATGTTGCAGCATCCAAAGACACTAAGGGCATTGGGTAGCCCAAGGGAAGAGGAGCGGTAAGCATGACAGCCTGGACAACTGTGTTGTAGTGTTCCACCAATGTAAGCATAAGCTCCGGAGCCTACACTAAGGAGGGGAAGTAGGCAACTTTGAGGATTCTAGAGGCTACCACATTTAGCACCATTTGGTCTCCAACCTTGTGTTGAATAAACATCATTTTTACCAAGGATTGCAGTTCAGCCCATGCTCCGACACTTGTGTCGGTGATCATCTGTAACTTAGAATCTACTTTAGATCCCAAAATAGCTCCTTCCTTCAAATATTTTGCGGTTAGTGGAAGCTTTTCTAAGGCCTTCTCAACCTTGGTCCTGAAAGCTACCCTGGTTGAAGTGGTAGGGAGTTTTGGGCTCTCGGGAGGAGAATATGCTTCAGACATGATGGATCTGTGAATTTATCGGCAACCTACAAGACTGGACAACTGTCAATATGGATAAAACATAATAGAATTCTGGGTCCCAGAGATTTCATCACCGCCTCACATCTATTCCTAGAAAGGTGTTAGTTTGCATCAAACCCCAAAAATATATTAAATGAAATGACTTGTTTGGAATTTGATCAATGCCCAGTTGTTCTGGGGATTCTGGCTCATGCGGTGAATGAAGTGAAGGTCGAAGGGGAACATGGGACCCGGAGTCTTGAAAACTGATCGTTATCGACATGACCAACAATCAGCCATACTAGGCTGACATAGGGTGTCACATGGTCATGTAATAAATGGAGTAATGACATTGAAGGTGAAAACTATCCTAACACACAAGGGAATGAATTCCACTTGGGCCAGTTTTGAATGCTCACGCATGGGGAAATTAAACCTACCATTAAAGTGGAGATGACAAAGGAGAGAGAAAGCCTACAAACTCAACCAGGCAAGGTGCCGAGTTTGAATTCATAGGCACCAGGTGGGCGAGTTCAAAATTTGATCACATGCAAAGGGGCACGGTGAGCTCACCACCAAACTGGGGGGATATACAGAAATGCACAGAAACTACAAACACTTATGCATAGAGGGCCGAAGAAAAACTTACAGACCGACCTAGAAATGGACTTACTTATAGCTACCTACAAACTAACGACAATTTACAAAATCTATAGAAAATGTACAAGGAATACATTTTTTTACAACTGCATAGAGGGCGGACAACCCTTTGGTAGAGTGATCCCACTAACGAGAAGCGATGACAAGGAACAGATCGGAAAATAGAGAAAAGCAACAAAAGGGAAAAAACCCAAAACAAAACCAGAAAGCAAAGAGGAAGAACCAGAAGGGCCTACCTTAGAAATGAGGGATGTAGGAGGACGAGCACAAGAGGTGCTTGACAAATGAATGACTTTGAATCACCATGAACACATAACTTTCAGTCACTGTTTAAGATTTTGGGAACAACTCACACTTAGCTGGTGTTGAAATCACTCTAATCACTTTGAATTGCTCTGGGGTAATTTGTTTGTGGTGAATGTAAAAATGACTGGTGAAAATCTATTTATACCCCTAGGGTAAAAACATACCGCTTCTTTTCGCAAATCCTGAGAAAGGCAAAACCTCCAGACTCTGGGCTCGGGGATCCCATGCAGCCACACCCTCTAACAAAAGAGGAGGTAGTGACAGAGGATCCCGGAGTCTAGAAATCTGGTTGGCACAAACAAAACATTGTGGGATCGAGCCCCGGAGCAAGGAAGACCAAAAAGGAACACAACATCGGCCCCACTGAGGCAAAGGCCGAGGAAAACAAAAGAAAACAAAAAAAGAAACCAAGGAAGAACAAAAGCAAAAAGGGGGACCCAACATTTTTTTTAACAAAATGTACGGATGTGTATGCAGGGCATAACAGGCATGAATGCCCCTAACAAGCAATGAATTATCAAATATTGCATTTTCTCATCTAAAGTAGAGATTATAATGATTCAAGAAACCAAACTATCCAAAAAAGAAATGAACATTTTCAAAAGGAAAATAAGATATTTGAAATGTGAGGAGGTATCAACTAATGGAGCATCGTGAAGGTTAGGTATAATTTAGGATCCAAGAAAATTAGCTTATGAAAATCAAATAAAGAATACTAATTGACAAGGTGGAATCCTAAAAAACATTCTTGTTGATAAATGTTTACGAACATATTCCCACCAACAATAAAAAATAGAGACATGGAAGGAAATTGGCATCTGCAAATTGTATAATTAGAGGGGACTTTAACGTTATACTTCATATTACAAACAAAAGAGGTGGCACACAGAAATAATTGCAAGCCTAGAAAGATTTTAGAAATTAGGTAAACTCATACAATTTAATGGATATAAGATGGGCAATGGAACTTTCACATGGAATAATAGAAGGTTGGGCTTCATCCACATAGCAGGAAAACCAGATAGATTTCTCTTTAATGGAAACTTGGTCGCCTTCCCATATAGTTTTAATGTGATAATACTCCCAAATGTAGTCTCAGATCACTTTCCAGTCTAATTGACCATCAATGAAGATTAAAAAAGTGAAGAAATGCTCATTCAAGCTTTAAAAGATGTGGATGTTTGAGGATTTTTTTTTGAGATGGTAGAATAGTGGTAGAAAGAGGAGGATTCTATAGGATCCAGACTATTTTTTTTTATCTCTAAGTTTAAAGAAATCAAGCATAATCTTTTACATTGGAATAGAGGGCATTTCAAAGATATTTTTTCAACAAAAGAAAATATAGAAGAGGAAATTGATAAGCTATACAAAGAGGTTATAAAAAAGGGGATGGATCAAAGTAGATTTGTAAAAGAAAAGAGCTATTGAATAAGTATGAATATATACTTGCTAAAGAAGAAACATTTTGGAAACAAAAATCTTGGGAAGTCTGGTTAGCATAAGGGGACAAAAACACAAATTTGTTTCATAATAGTATTAAACATAGATGTAACATAAATAGGATTCTCAAATTAAAGACTGTTGAGGGTAACATGACGAAGGATTCTGAAGAGATAGTAAAAGAAACAATATCTTATTTCAAAAATATTATGAATAATTGGAAAGGATCTTAATAAAGCACACAAAGAAGTATCTTATTAAATTTCCCAAAACTAGTCACAAAAGAACATAATAAGATGCTCACAAGTAAGTTTGCATCTGAAGCAATATAAACAACTCTAAATTAGTTACATCCAGATAAAGCGTTGGGACCAGATGAATTTATGGCATGATTTTTTCATAAGTGCTATCATTTTTGGGTACATAAATGGTAGAGGCATCGAAAAACATGAGAAATTCAGGAAGAATCTTAAAAGAAATTAATAACACATGTATTACATTAAATCCCAAAAAAGAAAAATCTGAAGTTTAGATGACTATAGACACATTTCATTATGTAATAATATACACAAAGTATTGGCAAAATCATTAGTAAATATACTTTAAAAAGTCTTATCTACTATCATATCAGAAGAATAGATGGGCTTTGTTCCTGGTAGATGTATTTTTTATGGAGTTATAATAGCTCAAGAAGTCATACATTCAATCCAACATAACCAATGTCCAAGTATGTTAATCAAATTAGATATAAAAAAAGCTTATGATAAAGTAGAATGGAGATTCCTATGCAAATGTCTAGAGGCATTTGGCTTTGCGAAACAATGGATAAATCTAATATATGAATGCATCTCCAGCCCCAAATTTTTCAGTACTGGTAAATGGCACATCAGAAGGATTTTTTGACATTCTAAGAGGGCTTAGACAAGGGGACCCAATCTCACATTTTATATTTATAATTATGGTAGAAGCATTGGGAAGAACTATTACCAAGATAAAAAAAATAATGTACAGATCAAAGGAATCAAAATAACAAATGATATAGTGTGTGCTAAAATGTTGACACTTCTATGAGTCATTGTATTCAAGATTGCTCAAGAATGAGATCTCAAATGGCAACTCATAGCTCCCTATTCATGGAGTGCAAGGGTTTGTGATGAAGGCCCTCGGTTTAGACCTAGTTTATGCCCATGCAAGTAAACCATGAAATGAGAGATTCAAAAAGGAAGAGCAAGAATGCTAGTCTCCATGATCATCAAATATGCATTGCAAATGAAAACTATTCTATACGATAATGATGCATGAAAGGAAATATGCAAACTGATCTATGAAGGAAATATGCAAGATTAATCTATTGAAAGGAAATATGAATCTAAATTAACATGAATCTACTCTAAATGGATTGTCATGGATGCATGAGAGAAGAAGACAAGAAGAAGAGAAGTTGCATGGTTCAAGCTCAAATGCTCAAACTCTCTTCCAAAATTGCTCTCCAAACCTGCAGCATAACAATAACATGAAAACTTGATATCAGAAGAAGAAAAGAATAAAAGAAGTTGCATGGTTCAAGCTCAAATGCTCAAACTCTCCTCCAAAATTGCTCTCCAAACCTGCAGCATAACAATAACATGAAAACTTGATATCTCTCAAATGAGAAGGAGAGGGCTCATTATAAAAGAAAGTGTGGAGAGGAATGCATCCTCAAGAGCAATGTAGGATAAATCCCTAAAAGGCAAGTGAGAGGAAAAAGCCCACCACTTAGGAATATGTGTGGAGAAAAATGAGTTTTATTTATTTTTTATTTGATTTATTTCCTTTTTTCATCAAAAAGAGAGCTTTAAGTGGGGATTTTATTTAATTAATTAGAAGAGGGATTTTTCTTTTAATTAAATAAGATTATTTAATTTAAAAAAAAAAAGATTTTAATTAAATAAGATAAGATTATTTAATTAAAAGAGAGATTTTCTTTTAATTAAATAAGATTATTTTATTTAATAAAAGGGGATTTTCTTTTAATTAAATAAGATCATTTTATTTAATTAAAAGGGGTGTTTTATTTTAATTAAATAAGATTATTGATGAAATGATCAAACCTTAGGAAATATTGAAATAATTGAATTAATTACGATTTGATCAAGGAAATTGATTTGAATTGAAAATATTGCAAGGCATTGATTCAGAAATTTGATAAATTGAAGAATGGGGGCCCATAGTCTAGGCGACCATTTTAGGGTGCATAAATTTGCCCCTCTTTGACTAATATGTGATCTTTATGGGAACACATGTAGTCAAAGAATGTAGTAGAAGTGTGAGATCGATTTGGGATCACAAAACAACCCAGACATGTGATTGACGGACAAGAACACATCAGGACAAAGATAAGCCGTTTGAAAAAGACAAGGTCAACACCCCTGTAAATAGGTAATTGACATGTCCAAGATAAGAATCTCAAGCAAGGTTTCCCCAAGAGGAGCAATTGATAGGATTGATAAAGCTGAATCAAGGATTGAAGTTTGATGGGTACTGCCCCCTCATGATCGAAATCGAAATGAGATAGAGGAGAAACAACAAATTGATAAATTTGATCAAATCGAACTAAAGATAAGGTTATTGATGTAAGATGAAAGATATAAGGATCACAGAACCAAGGTAGATCATCAAGCATGAATGATTATGCCCCAAGGTTGAATTAGAAGAAAAGAAGTGGGGTGAAAGCGAATGAAAGATAGAAGTTTGGAAGAGGCGGAAAGAAATGGAGAGAAGAAATAGAATTTGCCTTAAGAAAGAGAATGCCCCAAAATCAATCAACTATTTAAGATAGAAAATTTTGATTGAGATCATGAAAGAAGATAAGGAAATGAAGATCAAAACATGACCACAGTTGATTAAAAGTCCACACGCAAGATGAAGGAAAAACCCTCTCAAACTCATAATGCAGCCTAAAAATGCAAATTAACATGAAGTCTAACAATTCAAGCTACATGAAAATGCCAAGGTGTACTTGCAATAAAGAAATTGTAACATAAGATGTTGTGTTCATCATTCATTAGAGAATTTTAAGGAGCTTATTTTCATCATTGGGCCATTATTAACGGATATCAAAAAATACACAATCATCACTAGTCACAAGCACAACTATGAAGATATGAATGTGATTTATATTGAATTGGAATGTGGAAAGATTCTAACATAAGAATCAAAGACATAAAGGTCAAGATGACTTCGATGTTACTTTACGCAATTTAATATAGCAAAACCACGCTCGCATCAAGGCATAGATGCCAGGATGACCAGAAGAACGGTTGCGTAAAAAAATAGTCAAGGATAATGCCTCAAATCTCCTAAGTGTTTCAAGGGAACAACAAGAGACACTCAAGAGTTTCAAGACCACACCCACAAGCAAAAAGCAAATAAAAACATGCCCCATGCACCAAGTCCTCTAGCTATGCATCCTGGAGAAACTTATTAGACAAGGACACTCAACAAAATTCAATAACAGTCAGCACTCAAAGAAAAGATCATGTCATAGCTCAAGAATTTAGTGTTGTGTTTAAAAATTTTAAGTGTGTTAACTGATACTGAGTTCTGAGTATAAGGATCGAATGCCTCTAAGTATGTAAGATCACATGACAAAATTGGGTAAGACCAAACCGATAAGTGTTGAAAAATACTCGATGTCAGGGGTTGTATTGAAAAATATAGTTGGGGTGGTGTTGAAAAACACCGTTTGTGAGGTGTCCTAAAGACTAACACATCCAAGAGACCAAAGATGACATAGTTATGCCCCCTAGACAAAGACAAAGACCAATTCCAAACCAAGGCAACAAGGAAAAGGCATGATGGAGAAAGGCTAAGTGTCGAGGACATGCGCTAAGAAACAAGGGTGCAAAGGCCTGAAGTAGCGTATGTTTCTAGGTTTTCACCACTTGGATTTTATTACAATTTTTTGCTACCAAGGCACCTATTTCTAGGTTTTCACCAAGGCACTTTTTCTTTTTTTTTTGAATTTTTAAATTTTTTGATTTTTTTTTAAATATTTTTGGAATATATTATTTTTTTGGAGATACATCAAAGCTCCTATTGCTAGGTTTTCACTAAGATGATAATTTTTTCAAGACATTTTCTAATTTTTAGAATTTTTGACAATATATCATTTTTTTTAGATTTTTTCAAGATCAATAAGTATGTACAAAGGGTGCCCACAGACATAATGGGCATCATGGATAGAACTTCTTCAAATGCAAGACATTAATAGGACTAGGGAGCTACTCTCCCTCAGTTGTAGATAGTAAATAAGCACATGAACCAAAAGTTGTTGTGATGATGTAAGGTCCAAGCTAATTAGGTTCAAATTTGCCCTTTTGATCTCTATGCTGTTGATTCTTAGGATTTTCACATAGGACGAGATCTTCCGCTTGGAATTCTCTAGGGCGAACCTTTTTGTTGAAGGCTTTAAAGATGCACTTTTGATAAACCCTCATATGGTCAAATAATGCTTGATGTTTTTCATCTAGAAGTTCTAACTCTTTAATTCTCATGGCACGGTAGTCTTCATCTGTAACTAGACCTTTAAGGGAAACTCTAAGTGAAGGAATCTCAAACTCCAAAGGTAACACTGCTTCAGTGCCATATGCAAGGGCAAAAGGAGTAGCCCCAGTAAGAGTATGAATATTTGTTCTATAGGTCCACAAAGCTAGATTTATCTGTAAGTGCCAATCTCTACCATTCTTACAGACTTTTCTATGTAATATTTTAAGAATGGTTTTGTTTGATGCCTCTGCTTGACCATTTCCTTGCGGGAAGTAAATGGAGGACCAATGTTGTTTAATCTTGAATTTCTTGCAGAGTTGTTTAAGGTCCTTATTTTTGAACTGGCCTCCGTTGTCAGTGATAATCTCGGAAGGCACTCCATATCGACAAATGATATGGTTCAAAATGAATAGAGAAACTGTCTTGCCCGAGGCAACAGAAAGTGGGACAACTTCTACCCATTTATTGAAGTAATCAGTAGCAGTGATAGTAAACTTGTGTCTACTTGATGAGTTGGGATGAATCTTCCCAACAAGATCAAAGGCCCAACACTGAAATGGCCAATGAGATATATAAGGAATGAGCTCCCTACCTAGAGCATGTATCAGGTTACCATATTTTTGACACTTTTCACATGAATTTGCAAAAGCTACTGCTTCAATCTGCATCATAGGCCAATAGTACCCAGCCCTAAGCAAACTTCAGGCCATGGCAAGACCATTGGAATGTCCCCCATAGATGCCCTCATGGAAGTCAACTAACACTAGGTCAGATTCTTCCTTTTCTAAGCATCTTAGAAGTGTTCCATCTAGACCCTTCCTATACAAATCACCAAAGATAAGGGAATGGTGAGAGGCATTTTGGGTAAGGTTTTGGCATTTAGATCGGTTAAAGGTTTCAGGAATAATACCATCATGAAGGTATGAGTAAATGGCACTGTAATGGGATGACTCACGACCAATGAGGGTACAAATGACATGACTTTCTTGGGAGTCATAGATAGGGTGATGTAGCTCTTCCACCATGAATTCAAATTTGGATTCATGTTGCTCTAACTGAAGGAGTGAAGAAGTGTAGCCATAGCATCAACTGATTTGTCAATGCTCTAGGGATTTGTTGAAACGTGACAAAGGTGAAGTATCATTTCAAGGAATCAACCATTTGCTTGTAAGGTACCAGTTTCTCAGTTTTTGTTTGATATTCATCATTAACTTGGTTGATTATTAGTTGTGAATCCCCATAGATGTGTAACTCTGTGATTCTCCATTCTATGGCCATCTTAAGTCCATTTGTTAAAGCTTCATACTCAGCAATGTTGTTTGTACATGGGAACAATAACTTGTAAGACTTAGGAATC
>MU227033.1:1047431-1070614 GCA_018584345.1 Thuja plicata
ATATGCAAACTAATCTATGAAGGAAATATGCAAGATTAATCTATTGAAAGGAAATATGAATCTAAATTAACATGAATCTACTCTAAATGGATTGTCATGGATGCATGAGAGAAGAAGACAAGAAGAAAAGAAGTTGCATGGTTCAAGCTCAAATGCTCAAACTCTCTTCCAAAATTGCTCTCCAAACCTGCAGCATAACAATAACATGAAAACTTGATATCAGAAGAAGAAAAGAAGAAGAGAAGTTGCATGGTTCAAGCTCAAATGCTCAAACTCTCCTCCAAAATTGCTCTCCAAACCTGCAACATAACAATAACACGAAAACTTGATATCTCTCAAATGAGAAGGAGAGGGCTCCTTATAAAGGAAAGCGTGGAGAGGAATGCATCCTCAAGAGCAATGTGGGATAAATCCCTAAAAGGCAAGTGAGAGGAAAAAGCCCACCACTTAGGAATATGTGTGGAGAAAAAGGGGTTTTATTTATTTTTTATTTGATTTATTTCCTTTTTTCATCAAAAAAAGAGCTTTAAGTGGGGATTTTATTTATTTAATTAGAAGAGGGATTTTTTCTTTTAATTAAATAAGATTATTTAATAAAAAAAATATATTTTAATTAAATAAGATAAGATTATTTAATTAAAAGAGATATTTTCTTTTAATTAAATAAGATTATTTTATTTAATAAAGAGGGATTTTCTTTTAATTAAATAAGATCATTTTATTTAATTAAAAGGGGTGTTTTATTTTAATTAAATAAGATTATTGATGAAATGATCAAACCTTAGGAAATATTGAAATAATTGAATTAATTACGATTTGATCAAGGAAATTGATTTGAATTGAAAATGTTGCAAGACATTGATTCAAGAATTTGATAATTTGATTCTGTCATTTGATAAATTGAAGAATGGGGGCCCATAGTCTAGGCGACCATTTTAGGGTGCATACATATAGTAGCTATCACACATCAACAATTTGCAAATGACACAATGCTTTTTGGAGTAGGAGAGAAATAAGAGACTAGGCAATTCAAAAATGTATTAAAATGGTATTCTATAACAACTGGACAAGTGGTGAATCATAAAAAATCAAAAGTATTCTTTTTAGAAAAAATTAAGCCTTAGGAAGGAACTTGAGATATGCAACATCCTAGGATTCAAGTTAGGAAAACTTCCTTGTAGATACCTGGGATTCTCACTTGATAAAAGAACTAGGACCAATAATATGTGGGATCCTATAATTATAAAAATGGAATCTTGGAAAGGTAAATGAATCTCAAATGCGGGTAGAACATTTATATTAATAATAGTCTCGTCAACTGTATAATTATACCGAATGTCATACCTTCCCTTACCCATAGGATATTATTCTAAACTAGAAAAGAAGATGAAGAATTTTTATTGGCAAGGTAGAATAGAAAAAAGAAACTAGCATTAATAGCCTGGAACACATTTTGTTAACCTATAGTCGAAGGGGATATAGGGTTAAAAAACCTACTCTGGAAGAATAAGGCTTTAGGAGTGAACTTGGTGTGGAAAATGTATAGAGAGACTCATTTAAAGTTGGCGAGGATACTCAATCACAAATATTTGAATGGATAGGATCTGACAAGCAATTTTAGAACTTCTAACCCTCCTAAAGGGTCTAGAGTCTGAAATTTTATAACAAGTTGCTAAGACATTATCTTAGATTAACTTACTTGGGATATATCAATAGGTATTAAAGCCTTATTTTTGCATGATTCTTGAGGTGGATACATGGAAATTGACAGTCTAATAGATGACGGTAGAACAAAAGAAGCACTAGAAAGTCAATGGGACATTCATGTAAAATATTACGTTTAAATCCCTAGTAGAGATCCAGCTATAGGATGGAGATGGAAATCTTTGGAAAATCTGACCATAAACAACAAAGACAAAGAAACCCTAAAAACCATATTGCAAAAAAGGAAAATAACAATTAGATCAGGGGATGATAGACTAATCTAGAATGAAGCTAAATTAGGAGAGTATAATGTGAAGGATGAATACAAATACCTTAACAAAAAACAACAAAATGAATTAACAAAAATTCCTACACACTTGTGCTAGAATAAGATCTGTCTTCCTAAAGCAGGTATGTTTACATGGGCAGCGCTTCAAAAAAGTGTTAACAACATAATGGTTTAGGAAACTCAGATTTGAAGGTCCCTCTAGATGCTCCTTATGTGAAAAAGAAGAAGAATCAATAAATTATATATTTGTTAGTTTCCCTCTCACACAACAATGTTGGAATTGGTTATGTAATATATTAGGATGGACTACAGTATTACCTAACAATCTTTTAAGCCTTCTTCAAAGTTGGCCCAATTTAAATAAAACAAGTATGCATGGAATGATATGGACAATAACTTCATCTATCTTGGTTTGGGAAATATGGAAAGAATAAATAGAAGAATATTTAAAGGTTGGAAAATGGAATGGGAAACATTAATACAAAAAGTAGAAGCAACCATAGTTGAAATTGTTAATAATAGACTATCAATAAATCCCTAAAACCGAGGGTACCTTCACCAATTGGGATGATAGGATAAGAAAAAAATGGTATGGATTAAAAATTTCCCTCTTTTATGGGAAAGGAGGAATGCAACACAAATTAAAAGAGCATAAAGCAAATAGACTCACCATAGTCAAGGATGGTGTAAATTGAATTTTGATGGAGCTTCCAAGGGGAATCTTGGAAGTTCAAGTATAGGTTGTGTAATCCATCACTAGGATGGGATGGTGATTGTTAGCCTAGTAAAACCTATAGGAGAGGAAAAAAATAACATAGATGAACTAACATCCTTAATAGAAGGACTACTACTCTATAAAGATTTGAAGATTAGAAAATTGGAAATAGAAGGCGATTCAACTTTAGTAATTAATGCAATCAGCAAAGGTAACACTCCTAATTAGAAACAAAATGCCTTACTTTGTAGAGGATTACAGTGAACTAGATTTACAGAGAGGCCAATGTGAAGGCTGATAGGCTAGCTAATATTGGTGTTGATGGAATTACTTGTGAAAAAATTGGCTCCTAAATTAATGTATATAGTTTATTCAAATTTAAATCATACAAGATTAGATTAAATAAATAATATAATTGGCAGTTGAGTCAACATAACAATAAATTATTAAGAAGTTATACATAATTATGAGTAAACAATTCAAATCAAGGTCTATGATTAAATTTGAGATATTTATTGCATTCATCAGTAAGGCACGTACAAGTAATATGCAATACACCTTCGATTAAGATTACACTAACTTCTATAGCCACATATATCATGTACAAAAGGGAAGCATGGATAAAAGGCATACAAACTTTCACTAAAAGTAGTAACAAACATAGAATGAAAGTCTTTTATAAAAAGCATTAGCTAATTGGTGAATATTTATCATTTCATTTTAGGGTGGATTGCATGATGCACACATAGCACTAGAAGCTGCATTAATAATCATCAATTCAAGTGGCTATAAAGAATAATGCAACCTCGATAAAAACCATTAACTTGGTTGAGAAATTAGTTTGGTATATATAGGCTCTATGATAGAAGATGGACACTCCAATTCGTCTCAAGGCCAAGGAGAGGTAGATGACCTTTATAGGGGAGGTTAAGAAAGAAAGGCCGAGAATTGTAATGAATTTTTCTCATAGTTTGAAAGTGAGGGTTGCGAAAAGGATGACTAGAGCTAGTTTCATTTATATTGAACACAGATATAAGGTGAATACAGACATTCCATTCATCTTTGTTGCCATAGCTCTGTATGTTGAAGAAGATAAAGAGGCCTTGGAAACTCTCTACGAGGATATCTTTGAAGAGAATGTTTTAGAGAACTTGATATTATGTTGGACAATATAAATGAGGATATCACCATCCCCTGACCAAAGAATTATGGGGTGATATTTGTCAATGAGGTTCCAATTCAGAGGAAGCTAATCCTGTAAATAGAAGACCCTAGTGAATTTGAGGCCTAGAAACCTACAATCAATGTGGAGTTTTTGTTGAAGTTGACGAGTAATAGAAGTGTGGAGGATGGTAAATGGTTGAAGAACTATATGAGGGAGGATGGGTTAGATTCAAGTGATGAAGATGAGTGTCTAGAACCAAAGGTCATTAATCCTATGCATAAAACCACCATGGCCAACCCTAACTCAAGTTCCTTTACTCCAATGCAGGCAAAAAAGGTTCCCTCATACAAGAAAGGTAAGACTACAATTATGCAATCTTTTATTATTGATAATATAGTTTAAAGAGTTTGTTTTAGGAATAGTTTCATACCCATTTTGATATGTGGATTTCCTCTATTATATGATACAATATAATGTATAGTCATGGTTTAGGGTTTCTATTTTTTTGGGTTCCTACAGTAGGTTCGATTGTATATACTTAATCCACATAATGGGCTATTTTGAGAAAATCCAAATTAAGTATAGACAGAGGATATATAGCAACAAACTGGTTTAGGATACAATCATGGAAATACTTTAATGATTAAATAATATATTAATCTTTATGATAAATATTTTTTTATATCTTGTGAATTATTGAATGTGGCATATCATAGTAGTTTTTGAAAGCTGAAATGGATTTTTTTATATTTCAGTGTTTAGTATTTTTCTTTTATATTTAGTTTTGACTAAGAAATCAAACATAGATATGAAAGATAAAATAATATATTGGCCAAATGATGGAGAGATGTGTGTTGATTATTATTAGTAGATTGAGCCCTGTAAATTTTATTTTTATGAGATAATGTTCGAGTTCATTTTCATTTTGTGAAGGGGCAAAATAATAAGTTGTAGAAATTTACATTGTTATTCACTATAGCCATTTATAAGCATTGATACTTGGCAAAGAGGAGAGAAATAAAATATTGATATGCAATAAATGAATTCTCTCCATGATTCCATAAAGAAAGTAACAACTTAAAAACATAAAAGATTTCAATTTTGAGCATGGGTTCCTCCCGTGAGCAATAATAATGAGGAAAAATTTGTTAAAGGTAAGACTAGGAATTTAATTTACAAAAGGGGACAGGAAAATTATCAAAAGTTGGTTAGAAGAATAAAGAAATGAAAACAAATATAAAATTCACAAATTCCCATTCAATCAAATTTTGGGCATGGTAATTGATGGTAGATGGTGGAAGAAGTTCTATTCTGTGGCTAGGGAACACGTGTCCTAGCCTATTTCACTATGTCTTATGTGTGGGGAGCCTATTTTACTTTATGAGTTGGGAAATTAGAGAGATAGAGGTCCCCCCCCTTATTCCTTATGGTGTTTGGGGATGGATATTGGGTGCCTTGAGACAAGGGAGGAGTTTGGTGGAGCAGAGTAGCATCAGACATGAAGTGGCTCTAGTTGTTTATACTTCATATATATTTCTTTAGCTAAAGGTGTTTTTTAGTAACATGTGTAAGGCTCCGTTGTGGGGAGTTGTTTTCCTCTAGGGTTATAGAAGTTTTCATGACTCATCCCTGGGGCTCTTAAAGTATGGTGATTTTTGATGCTATGGATATTTCTGACCCATCTCTTTATTTGCATGCAAGTGTTAAAGATGTGAATAAGAGTTCTGGAGAAGGTGATGATCCATCAAAGGGAGTTTCAAAAATCAAGAAGGTGAATTGATGTTTAGAAAGACATTAAGAGAGTCTAGTTTTTTTAATTCAACCATAATTGGTTGTGGATGACATTGCATATTAGAACAATCATGCTCTTATATGCAAATTTTTGGGGCTTCACCTTTCCTTACCAATTTTGGAATCTTGGGCTAGAAAAGTATGGAACGTTGAAGGGTACATGGAGATAGTATTGACATCTAATAATTATTTTTTGGTTATCTTGTCTTGCATGGTGGAAAAACAAAAAGATATTGAAGGAGGCCCATATTTCTTTAATTAGGTTGGGCTCTTTGTCAAACCCCTACATGCAAGCTTTAACTTGGTAGAGGAACTTCCCTCGTGAGTCCTTGTTTGGATTCATCTTCCAAGGTTTCCCTTGGAGTTTTGGCAAGAAGGTATTCTCCACTCCATTGGTCTTATGCTCGACAAACATGTTAGTCCTACTACTCAAACTCAAGATAGAAAGGTAATCTTGTATGTATTTATTTGTGTTGAAGCTAACTTAAATAATCCATTACCAGATTCTATAGAAATATGTCTTAGATATTCTTCTTGGATTCAACAGGTGGACTATGAGACATTACCATTCAGATGCAAAATTTTTCATGAGTATGTGCATATTCAAATAAAATGCCCTATATCTAGGCCATTAACATTAGCTAATGCCCTTCTAGTTTAGTTCCTAGGGTGGATAAAGGGAAGGCCCCTTATGTCAGATGAGATCATTGATAAAGATGTATTCATTCCTCTCAAAACTCATAATAATGGAAGAGGTCAGAAGAAGACTTGGATGGATAGACAAAATGATGGAGTATCTAATCAGTTTGAATCTTTAGATAATTTGGTTCAGGAGAAGGGAATCTAGTTAAACTATCTCTGGGTGCTAGACTTTTAGGAGTGACATTGGAGGAGGAAAATAGAAATAATCAAAATAAGGTAGCCATAGTGGATCAGAGGTATGGGAAGATGGATGCAGATCTTCCTTTGAAATCTTCAGTTGTGGCAGAGCCTAGTGAGACCCTAGTCTCAAAATATAAGCTTAATGTGGTGACTTCAGCTTCTCCTTCACTGAAGGGATCTGTAGAGTCTAGAAAGGGTAGAAGGATTAAGTAACCTTAGGTCTATAGCAAAAACCCATTAAAAAGGGGACTACGAAGAGATATTCAAAGAGTGGACAAAAGATAGACCAGGGGAAGGTGAAGATTTTTGGAGATACTTTGGTTGAGTTTGGGTTTGTGTAACCCATTGAGTCTCACTTCTCCCACCCTCTGAAATGATTATCTTATCATAGAATGTAAGGGGGTTGAACAAAATCTCCTGAAAAAAGGTTGTTAAAGATTTAATTTCTTCTCATTCTCCTAACACTGTCTTCATTCAAGAGACTAAATTGTCAGTAGAGGAAATGAAAAGTAGAGTTTCTAGGATTTGGCCATGAGGAGCTTGCCAATATGTGGGGGCTCATGGAAGTTCAAGAGGAATGGCTTGCTCATGGGACCCAAGAAAGATTTTCCCTTAGTGGTGGATTACATGTCTCTCTTCTATTACTATGGTGGCCTCTTGTTTAGATTCACGTGAAGTTTGTCCTTTTTACAATGTTTATGCTCCTACAACTCTCTTAAGCAAATCTCAGCTCTGGGACCATATTAGATATGTCTATTCTCTAAAACCCTTTCTCCCTTGGATTTTGGTTTAGGACTTCAATGCAATTTTCAACTTGGAAGACAAAAGGGGGGTGGGATAGGTTGGATCCTTCAGCCATAATCCTAAATGATAATATTGAGATTTTGAATGGTGTTGATGTAAATCCGAATAATGGAATGTTCACTTGGAACAACATGAGAGGTGGAGTAGTTATAATCTCTAAGAGACTAGATAGATTCATGGTTTCCTACTACTGAGTGGGAGATAGATGGAATACTAGTTTTGAAATTTTGGTTTGGAGAGGCTCGGATCATTGCCCAATCAAAATATGTATGGATTCTTTTAAGGCTTTAAAAATGCCCTCTTTTAAGTTTCAGCTCATGTGGTTGAGGGACCCCTCTTGGTGCAAGAGCACCTAAGGCTTGGAAGGCTACCAGGGGGTCACATGGATGACCTTAAACATTTGAAGACTACAAGGACCTAAAAGGTATAAGAGCATTATAATTTGGGTCATTACTGCTTATGAAAAATAATGAAATGAAATATATTGGCAAATGTCCTGATGGTCTTGGTGAGGACCACATGACCAAATTAATGTAATATGGAAATATGATTCCAGGATAAGTCAATTAGGGTCTAGATTGCTTTTATTTGGTCAAATATATCCTAGGAATTGAAACCATAAAGTTTTCACAAGTTTTAAGCATTAAAAATACCAAAAACACAAGTTAATAATTCAAATATTTGAATCTTAACGACTAGTTGTGTTTTGGTGGGAAAATACATTTAGGAGTTTTTAACAAGTTTTAATCACTTCCAACCACTTGGGATTGGGTTTGGAAGTTTGTAACTTGTCTATAAATGCCCAAGAATGATTGGGAAAGCATATGTACGGACTAGTGAAGGAGAATGTATAGATTGTCTCAGAAATGCCCAAGATGGATAATGGAGATTTTCATCAATTTGGGCAAGTTGGAGTGCTTGGGTGATTGAAAATACATTGAAAATGATGCCATAAGTGTAGAAACGAGAGATATTACTTAAGGAGGGACATTTTTTGTCCGAGGCAAAAAAATTACATGTCAAATAAGTGGTGGATCCTAAAGGAGGGGTTCTAGAACCGAGTTTTGAGTCCCTTTTGAGAAATCCCTAGTTTTTGGAGCAATTTGGTGAGGGTATGTTAGAAACCCCATAGGAAAACTTGATATTACTTGGTTTTGGACCATTATAAGACTTTGTACAAAGTGGAATAATGGTGCAACATATATAAATGGTAGTTCCTTTGTAAATCCATGCAATTAGCCCTCTTGGGAAACCGAGTACAATCATATTTTGTGATAGTTGGTCCAGAGTAACCATATCTAAGTTTTGGATATGTTGTGTAAGGTGATAATGGGTGTCTAAAACCCTATCTGGTTTAGAAAGTTGTTTAGAAGAAAATGAAGTTAAGTGGAGAATTAGGTTGCTACAGGGCTACAAGAGCCTAGGCCTAATAGGAGTGATTTCAAGATGAGAGTGTTGGGTGGGGTTTCTGACCAAATAACACTTTCAAACCTTTCATATTAGACCTAAAGAAGTACTTGGAACCATTGTTGGCATTGGGTAAAGTCTTGGCTGGATTTTGGGACCCTTGGAGCCTTTGGTGTACTTGGTCTTTAGGAGAGTTTGGGAACCTTGTATTTCCCTTATAAATATATCTTTTCTTTGAAACCTTGATCAAATAAATAACCACCCTACTTTTCTGCATCAATTGGTATCAGAGCCTAGGATCATCCTAGGTGAGAAGTTGAGAGGTATCTTTTTGGGGTTTGGAAGATTTAGAGTCCTTTGTTGATGCTCAGAGTTGAACCATCCTCTGAGAGTGTTCCAAAGTGGTGACCCTACATCAGAATAATCCTAGATTGGTGTGAAGAGATGGCCATGAAAAGGATTGAAAGAGAATTAGCCAAGTTTTTGAAGGAATACTTAGATGATGAGAAGGAAAGAGATGAAGAAAAGAAGAAGAAAAGAGATGAAGCAAAGAGAAGAAAAAGAGAAGAGAAAAGGAAGATGCTAGAAGAGATAAGAGGAATGGAAAGAGTATTAGAGGAAAAGGAGAGGAGGTTGGAGGCACTTGTTGCACTCCTAGAGAAAGAGGAAGATGAAGAACCTATTTATGAAAAGTTTCAAGAAGTTGGGACAATGGAATGTCCTTTGGATGTGTCAGAGAGTATGGAGGCTTATGATGTAGCCTTGAGTGAAGACTTGGAATGCCAAGGAGAGTGGCATGAGGAAGTGGTTCAGATTGTGAAATCTGATTTGGTCTTAGAGGAGGCTAAGAATGAGTTGGTGTGCCAAGGAAAATTTCATATGGAACAGGTAGCAACAGGTACTTTGGAGGCACAAGAAAGAGCAACCTTCAAGGAAGAAACTGAGATTGCAGATGAGAGACATGAGGAGCTTCTAAGGATGGAAAAAATTTATCCACCTATGGAGATCTTGCAAGAGAAAGTTGGTGAACCAGAAGATGATATGGTTCCTATGGATCCTTTGATGGATGAAGAAATGGTTTTTCTTTTTATTAACCCTTTTGTTACAGGTTTGCGGGGGTTCTATGTTGTTGATTATGTTGAAGTTAACCATGTAGACATGGAGATGCATAATGAATATTTTGGTTCTTGGAATGAGTACACATGGATTGGGATTAGGTGATAGAAGCCACTAAAGAAAGGATACATTTTTTTTGCATGGTACAAGCAGCAAGTACAAAAGAATTAGAAGACAAGGAAGAGGCATCCAAAGGGACTTGGATTCTTTTTATGCCTGGGAGTATGGTGCAAGAGCACCTAAGGCTTGGAAGCCTACCAAGGGGTAACATGGATGACCTTAAAAATTTGAAGAATACAAGGACCTAAATGGTCTAAGAGCATTGTAATTTGGGCCATTAGTGCCTATGCAAAATAATGAAATGAAATGTATTGGCAAATGTCCTGATGGTTCTGGTGAGGACCACAGGACCAAATTAATGTAATATGGAAATATGATGCTAGGATAAGTCAATTAGGGTCTAGATTGCTTTGATTTGGTCAAATAGATCCTAGGAATTGAATCCATAAGTTTTAAGCATTAAAAATACCAAAAAAACAAGTTAATAATTCAAATATTTGAATCTTAACGGCTAGTTGTATTTTTGTGGGAAAATGCATTTAGGAGTTTTTAACAAGTTTTAATCACTTCCAACCACTTGGGATCGGTTGTGGAATTTGGAAACTTGTTTATAAAGACCCAGGAATGATTGGGAAAGCATATGTACGGACTGGTGAAGGAGAATGTACAGATTGTCTCATAAATGCAATAAAATTTTAGAATTTCATAACTTCCTTTGCATATTTTGATATCTTATTGTATTTACTTCATTGTTTTATTATTGAAATGCATTAAGAAATGTTTCTAAAGTTTTTTTGATCCATCTTAGAAGGATTTCATTTTGAATTTTTCTTTCATATAGTCAAAGTGTTGTACATAGCCATTTTCACATTGTTTTCTTAAGAAAAATGGTGTAACCATCCCCTTTCTGGTCTAATTGTGAATTGGGGATGGATTTATGACATATATCATATTTAATTATGCATAATAATGTAGGAATAAGATAGATAATGCAGATGTTCATCAATTTGGGCAAGTTGGAGTGCTTGGGTGCATGAAAATGCATTGAAAATGATGCCATTAGTGCAACAATGAGAGATCTGACTTAAGGAGGGAATGTTTTTGTGTGAGGAAGAAAAATGAAATGTAAAATAAGTGGTGGATCCTAAAGGAGGGGTTTTGGAACCGAGTTTTGAGTCCCTTTTGAGAAAGCCCTAGTTTTTGGAGCAATTTGGCGAGGGTATGTTAGAAAATCCATAGGTAAACTTGATATTGACAAATTAATCTGATATTCCTTGGTTTTGGACCATCATAAGACTCTTTACCAAGTTTCATAATGGGGAAGCATATATAAATGGTAGTTCCTTTGTAAATCCATGCAATTAGCCCTCTTGGGAAACCAAGTACAACCATCTTTTGGGATAGTTGGTCCAAAGTAACCATATATAATTTTTGAATATGCTATGTAAAAGAATAATGGGTGTCTAAAAACCTATCTGGTTCAGAAATTTTTTTGGAAGAATATGGAGTTAAGTGGAGAATTAGGTCGCTGCAGGGCTACATGAGCCTAGGCCTAATATGAGTGATTTCAAGATGAGAGTGTTGGGTGGGGTTTCTGACCAAATAAAATTTTAAAAAATTTCATATTAGACCTAAATAAGTACTTTGAACCATTTTTGGCATTGGGTAAAGTCTTGGTTGGATTTTGGGACCCTTGGAGCCTTGTGTTTCCCTTATAAATATATCTTTTCTTTGCAACCTTGATCAAATCAATAACCACACTACCATTATTCATCACCTCTCTTCAATAATTGGTCACAAATTGGTGGTTTCAGGGGCAACCCTCTCATGGTATCACTATGTATTCTTTTGGCCTAGGCTCTGTTGGACACTATTACTTGCTTGATCCTGTAATCACCTAAAATGGGTCTAACAAAACCATAGCCCCTATTTTGATTAATTGGCCTTAAGAAATACTAAATCAAAGGCATTTAACACTATTCCCTAATTATGGGAGCATTTAATCAAACTTGCTTATATAATAAAATATAACTTATTGAATCAAATTATCAATCAAAGCTCAAATCACTTAATTGCTTGAACTATTGAGTTTTATTAAAAGTTCTAAACACTTTTGATTAAAAGAACTCATTCACACATCCTCACACATGTGTGAGCACACAAAATTTAAATAAAAGCAATTAAAATGGGATAATCACCAAATTTGTTCCTTTCTCCCCCAAACAAGCACACAGTTGACCAATCAATGACCTCCCACCCGGATCAAGCTCACATGGATTGAAGTAGAATGAATCCCAACTGCCCTTCGTGGCTCAATATTGGTCATCCATTTTGAGGAATTTCCTATAAAAGGGATAGCTCCCCTTTCTCAAAGAGAGGCAATTTTAAGAAGCAAAGTTATAATGCTATTTTGATTTTAGATTTTGATCACGTTGTAGCCTCCATTTTCATTGTAGTTTAGTTTGATGAATCTAAGTTCTAACATGATTTATAGCTTCATTTTCCTTAATTTTTAGTTGCATTCTTGCTTAGATTACTTCATGCTCAATATGAATTTAGCTTAGTAGTTTCCATGCATTTAATTTCCATGGTTTTGAGGGCAAGGTATTCAAGTTCATGCATCTTTCCTATCTCTTTGAATATTTCATTTTGGAGTCATCTAGTCACTGGTTCTAAATGTCAATCTGATAAGCATCCTCCAAGAATCAAACTCATTTCAACTGGGAAGCAATATGCCGCTCTTGAGGGTAGTTTGTATAATGATTTGATGTTGATTTGATGATGCTAACCCTTGAATTAATGGTTTATTGAGTGCTTTGTATTTCAGGTTGAAGATCACATTTACCACACACCTTTTTGGCACCCACCATGGGATAGGAAATGGTTTTTGTCCCAATTTTCAGTATTTTTGACATTTTGACGAAAGTGCGCTCATTTTCGTATGATGTTTCATGTCTGCTCGTATGATAAATCATTGAATAGTACTTTGTCATTTCATAACATTTCTATTGTTGTACTAGTTGATACTTGATTTGAATTGTCATACTAACCTATTAGAATTGTTGTACGAGTGATCATCTTAACATGTTTTATTGTATGGTTACATATAGATTGTCGTACGAGTTTTGATGCCAGTGTTTTTCTATACTTTTTCATTGAAAAAATAGAGAACATTTTTAGGGGTTCATTTGATTTGATTTTGGCTTGCTAACCTCTAATATGATCATGTTGGTCTTTTGGCTCTTTGGTTTGACAACTTAACATGTTTTTGCAAGATGTTTTGTAAAAGGCTTGCTTGTCAAAGTCACACTATAAGCACACCTAATGTTGAAAACTACTAACGTGTTGTGCTTGTAGGATGTTTGAAGAAGAAAGGAATTCCATTAAAAATACTAAACATTTACATTTGCAGGTTGCCTAATGACTTCATCAGCCAAATGGCCTTGTTTTCTTTAAGTGATTATTTAGGCACCTAGTTTAAATAGGGTATTACTTGAGTGAGTCAAGATAAAACATTATGGGATTATGCTCTCTTCCCTTTTAGGGAAGATCAAAAACCTAGAAGTTTTTTAATTTGTATTAGACAAGTAACATTTTGGGAAAAACTTGGAGTGTTTGATGTGTTTGGGAAACACAAAGATAACTAGGAGATTATGCTCTTCTCCTCCTTAAGGAAGAATCAGAAATCTAGACCTTCTCTTTTCTATCCATTTTCTTTTCATGCATACCTTTTAGATGGGCCTACCGGTTGAGGAAATAATATCCTCATAATGACCCATGCAAGAATGAGGTGTGAGCCATACCTCTCTAACTCATGTTAATAGAATTTGTTTCTTGGGGTTAAAGCCTCAAAAGTGGAATACCATTTGAGCTTATACTCAGCTATCATGTAATACATAGTAGGGATTTTGGGTCTCAATCACGTTTATGTTACTACTGGTGCTAAGGTTATTTGTGGGGCTATATGCCTGAATCACACTTGTGTTGACACAAAGGATGTATTTGAACAAAGACCTTTAATGAAATCCATAAAATAGAAACCGCTTGGTTCACCTCTGAAAGTGGATAATCTATGTGCAAGGGAGATAGTAACTCCCCCAAGACACTCGCCATATCATGCCCCCATTAGTGCTTAGATTTGGCTAATACTACATCATGACTGGAGCCATTGCATGCTTGGTGATGACCATATTTTGATTAGCTATTGGGTGTGTACTTAAGTCAATGAGCGCAAATTTTCTTACTAAGCCAAATTGACTCCAGGGATAAGAAGTGTTTGATTTTCACTCCCTTGTGTTTGATGTGTTTGAATCACCTAAAATTGACACTAAAACAACATGAACACTTTAGACATTGACATTTTCACCTCAAGATTTTGTAAATTGGTCCAAATTCACTCAAAACAAGTGGCAAATTGTCATTGTCACACGTTGTCATTTTCACTTATCAGAATTGTTGTACGACAAAATACTGTAACAGTAGAAAATCATCTGAGAACCTATGAATTTTCATATGAGAAAGTGGGAATTTTTGTATGAGCTTACATCATAATCCAGTTAGTTACTTTGATCTTTGGTATCCTTATTACCTGTCTATGTAGCCTAAATTAATCATAGTACCTTCTCACGACAATCGTCAGTTCTTCTTCAGGTGGCTTGACTCATCATCATCTTTCATCCTAGTTTCTTGAATGATTTTACTTGTCATATTTTATCTCATCAACATCCAACCCCAATCATCTCGGTCACAAGTGTCATCCATAAGGAATTCAGGTTTCAAAACATGATACCTTGTAGCAAGCTCAACAATCTTTCACTGACACGTCTCTTACCAAGATCTTGAATAAGTGATCATTTGAAAATACTTGACATTGACCCATCAGTCTAGTCATTCTAAAGTCTTAACAACAATTGTCTTTCATGGTACAAACTAGAAGCCAACAACAAAAAGTTGATCTTAATTCAAAGGGAAAAGCTATCGACAATTCTACCCCAGGATCTTTGTCCTTTCAGAAAATAAGATCTACTCAAAGGATTCCAAATTAAGACACACCAACTATCTATCAATCAATACCCTTATTTCAAATGCCAAGCTCTCAACATCAATCGACTCATACTACATGTCAAAAAACATAGACAATGTCAGCCTACGACTGGGGATTTAGACAAGGATGATAGAGTCACCACACTAGTGTTTCCTCCTTGGTTGAGGAACCTACTAAAGAGGAGATCCAAAGATGTCAACAAGACAAACACTTTCAAAAGATGGTGCAAATTCTTATACAAATGGACAAGGATAAGTACTTCATGCATGTAGCATCTACATGCGTTAAAGTTCCTCTCGACTTTGATATTGAAGGATTTATACAACATGAGGAAGAGTCTCCTATTACCATCCTCAATCAATAGATACAAGACACGAGGCATGAAATTAGGGAACTGAAAAAAGAAAAAGAACAATCATCTAACAAATACTTGCTGGAGTCTATATGTCCCTTTTCATTCGCTAAAAAATTACACATGTTTCCATTTCCTCCTAAGGTTGAGATTATGAAATATGACAAGTACAATGGGGAGGGTGATCCTCAAGATAATGTGAGGGAGTATGTTCTCTCAGCATGGAGTTCATGCATGAAAGGACATATCTAATGTGTCTATTCCCATGGAGCCTCAATGGTCAAGCCTTGGAATGGTTCACAAAACTCTCACCTGGTATTTAGACATTTGACGAGCTTGTACAAAAGTTCATCCAACATTATTCTTACAACATATTGAATATAGTCACCATGCTAAATCTATGCAGCACCAAAAAACATAATCACAAACCTTTTGTCAAATTCCTTCAATGATGGAGAAACATATTCACAAGATATCCTAGACAAATCCCATAAATTGAGACAATTGACATCTTTATCAAAAATTTGGTACCCAAGATGACTTATGCAATCTGGATGCAAAAGCATACTGCCTTTAGTGAGTTGGTAGAAAGTATAATCTGAGTTGAATAGGTTCTTATGAAGAAATGTGAACTCACCTTATATAAGGACACTAAACCCTCCAGTAATTCTAACGATAGCAATGGTAAAGACAAAGGCAAGTATTAGGACAAGAAAAAGAATGTAGTTAATGACGAAGTGGTCAACTCATCTAATTTCAAACCCAAGGAACCAATATTCAACCTATTTGGTAGCATCCAAGCTGCTAAGAACAACACAAATGTTCCACCACCATTCAAGAATAATCAAGATGCACAAAAGGAAAAAGCACCATGGATACTAAAACCCAAACTAAATTTCACTCCTCTTGGAGAACCTCTCAAAACCGTATTAAAAACTATGGTGGCTCACCAAATCATCAAGAAACCAGACTCAAATCCTTGGGAACCGACAGTTAAACCCAAGTGGTGGAACAACAATCACTTCTACATATATCATAAGAACAAAGCACACTTAACTAACATATGCATGAAGTTGAAGCAGGTCATCCAAGACCTAATTGATAACGAAACCATCACAGTTGATGGGCATCAATCAAATAGTGATCACATGGCATTCAAATAGCCCCTACCCTCATATGAACACGGGGAATCTTTAAAGAACCAAGGAGCTAATGTAAATTACATCTAGCCTAATGATGAAAATGTTATCCACATGCTTAAACCATCTAATAAATCAGTTAATGTGATCATCATCAAAGATAAAAAGGAGTTTGAATTTGCCAATGCTCTCACAAGGAATCAAGCTAAGGTTACTCTTAAGGGAGTAGCTTCATCATCAAAACAACCTACTACTTTAAAATCCTCAACATCAAAGAAAATGGTCACATCTATCCCAACTGTGAACTACAATTTGGTTGATCAATTATAGAGAATTCCAAACCAAATTTTCATCTTGGAATTACTCAAAATCTTGTCATCACATAAGGAGATTCTTGAAATGACTCTTTTAGAAACAATTGTACCAAAGGACCTTGGTACTGATCGATTCCAAACTATGGTAGGCCATCTAACCCCACCTCATTACCTATCTTTTTTAGAAGATGGTAAATCATCGAATCATCTGCATAGCCAACCCCTACATATAGAGGTCTTGATCCACAAACATAGATTCAAATGCGTCTTGATAGATGGAAGTGTAATTTGGCCTTGCTATTTAACCATACAATTCAACATAGTCCTTGTTCATCAGCCACATATAGAAGTGAATATGTGTTATTCATCCTGCATGCCTGTGTGATTCAACTTGTTTCCTTCTATCTAGATGGGGTTTCGAATAGCTCTCATATTGAGAGTCTCACAACCATAGACCAATCTAAGAATGAAGGATTTTCTCCATGAATATGATGCAATGTAAGATTATTCTAAGAATTAAAAGATGCAAGATTAATCTAAGACATGATTTCAATGCAATTATTCTAAGAAATTGAAATTATCCTATTGCAAATGAAAGCTTTTAACTAGAAATGAGATGATAAAATGTAGCAACAATTCTGTATTCTAACAATACATATTTTTCTCAGGGGGTTTGAATGAGAAATGGGAGCTCTTTTATAAATTGAGAGCCTGCTCAGAACATAAAGTTTCCTTTTTGAAATAAAACAGATAGAAAAGCCAGTTGAAATTAGCAAGCTTTCTTTAAAAGAAAACAATAAACTGTTTTTCCTTTGTTTTTAACTGTTTTCTTTTTTATTTGAACTGTTTTCTTTCTCTTGATTTAACTGTTTGCTTTCTCTTTAAAGCATAGTTAATTCAAAACTTCTATTTCTGAACTGAAGAGAAGATTTTTGAGAGCATATTTAATTAATTAAATAGAATATAACCTCATAAATGTGTTTTTCTCAATTATTTGAATAATTAAATTCAATTATTGAAATGAGGATATTTATTTAATATTTAAATATTATTTAATTCCTTTTTATGTATTTTAGCTAAAAGGGGTGAATTTAATTTAATTAAAATGCTAGGACTTTATAATTAAATTAATTCAATCATAGGGTTTATTTAGCTAATTGATTGATATTTAGGAATTAAATATAATGTATGATTAATGCAGATTTAGGATTTTCTGCATTTGACACTCAGGTCGAGTAGAGTCAGTCAGAACTTAGAATTGCCTAGTACAATAGGACTTTGATGATCCAAAAGAATGACAAATGCAACAAAATTGGTTAGGGTTGCAAGATGCCAATTTTGGGGTGTTACATTTTTCCCCTGTTTGAATTAATGTGCAAGCAGTGCATTGATTCAAAGAATAGTCTGAAGTCGAAAGTACAGAAGAATAGATTTCAAAAATTGATGATGCAAAGATCGATTGATGAAGATTTTAGGGCCATCTCTAGGACAGAGCTTGACTCTCTGAAGTCTAGGTTAGGTTGCTAAGATGCCGGTCAAATAGACTTTCAAGGGTCATCTCCAGAATGAAGCTTATTCCTCAGGGATCTAGGTTAGATTTCCCCAATACCTAATAGATTAAGATTTCAAGAATCATCTCCAGAACGAAGCTTGACTCTTAGGGATCTGGGTTAGAATGCCCTGATACCTAAAAGATCGACATATTTCAAAGACTGTCCCTAGAATGAGGCTCAACCTTCAGGAGTCAGGGTTAGAATGCCCCGATACCTGTCCATAAAAAAAGATATTCAAGAGAGATTTTGGGACTATCTCCAAAATGAAGCTTTGTCCCCCAATATCTAGGTTAGATTGCCCAGACACTAGTTAGATTGATATCTTTCACAAGACTGTCCCCAGAATGAGGCTCAGCCTTTAGGAGTTAGGGTTAGATTGACTCAATACATGTCCAAAAATATGGTTAATAGAGATGTTTAGGACTATCTCCAGAATGAAGCTTAGTCCCCCAATATCTAGGTTAGATTGCCTAGACACTAGTTAGATCGAGTTTCAGAATCATCTCCATAACACAACTTGATTCTTAGGGACCTGAGTTAGATTGCTCAGATACCTAAATGATGAGATTTTAAGAATCATCTCTAGAATGAATCTTGATTCTCAGGGATCCGGGTTAGAATGCCCTGATACCTAATAGATGACAAGATGTAAGGAAAAAAGATGTCCTTATTGATTATGGAGTATCCAGTTTTGATTGTGAGGTACGAAAAATTGAATATGCCCCAAGTGATGAGATGCCCCTAGCAATGAGGACTTTTGAATTCAGATTAGATTGATTAATTGGAATAGATTCAATGATGTAATCATCCTGCCCCCTCGGGAGCGAAATGGAAAGATGACACGTTAGAATGATGATTGAGAGCACAAAACCGTAGGTAGATGTTGAATCGGAGATCAAGAACTCAGAACAGATTACAAAAAAATTTAGAAGATTCAGAGTCAATTTTGAGTGATTTCGAGGTCTGGTTGATCTGGTTGACCAAGTTTGATTAGATATGATTCTGACAAGAAAGTGACGTCAGAAAGTTGACTACACAAGCGTTTGATCGCGTCGGTCCCAAAAAATTTAAATTGCCATTTTGAGCTATATAAGAGTGTCAGATTTCGATTTTGATCCCAAAAATGGATTGAGCATATAGTTGAAGATAGAGAGCGAGGATCGAACACTTGTGTAGTAGTGGTGAAGCCAGTACGCTGAAGAAGAACCCCCCAATGTACAAATTCAAGAGAACGCAATGAAGTGAACACCGAATTGCTGCCACAATGCAAGTCTAGAATGAAAATGCAATTCTATGCTAGATGCAAGACTTAGGACATGGTTGTGAGACCCATCGTATAATCATCATCATTGAGAATTTTTGAAACATCGAAGTTGATACAATCCTTATTGGTGCCACGACGACCATAAGAATATGAATATGACTCTCATCAGATAAAATGTTGGAAACAAACATTTTGCACCAGGGCACAAAAGCCAAGATGACCTAAACATTGTTTCTAGTTGATATTGCAAGAGTACACCAGTATTGAGGCATTTAAAGCCAAGATAAACATGAGTGCATTTGTGCATAAACAAATAGAGCAATAACAGTCAAGGAGATACTACCAACCTCACCATGGCATACAAATAAACAAGATCGAGGGATGTGAGGCTTTTCCACCTTAATGCGGGAGCTCTTATCACATACACCCTATTTATTTGATGTTGTCGGATCATCATGACTACACCAACAAGCAGTAGACAAAGAAAATATTAATGAAATCAATGAGAATATACAACATACAAAGAAATATTCAATCATAGCTCAACCAGTTTCAAAGTTTTCTAATATGTATGTGTATAGGGGTGTTGAAAAACACCGTTGTGCTTGTGAGTGCATTGTGTTTGATTGTTATCGATAGATGTTTACGTTGCGATATCCAATGTGTGTTGAAAAACACAGATGTGTCCAAAGATAGTGTTGAGAAACATTGTTTGAATTGGGCTGTTGAGAAATGCCAGTTTGCATCAGTAGCGAGTTGTCCTTCAAAAATGACAAGATTACTGACTCGGGTGTAAACCAAAGATGCGAGAAGATTAGGGGACTCGTGCCCCCAAGTAACGTCTGATGACTAACTGGACGTATGTTGAAAGAATGAGCTAGATTTAGTTGCCCCCAGGTGTATGGCGCTAAATCAATATCAAGTCAGGAGGGTTTGCAAAGGAACCAAAGTGTCATGAAAGTGACCGAAAGCTATGTACAAACTAAAGCAAAGAATCACCAAGACTAAGTATCGATAGATAGAGCGTTGAGTACAACTCCAACTATAACGGATGTGAGCAATCTCAATAGTATGGAGATAATAGGAAAACACAGTGAGAACCACTAGTGACTGATGTGAGTGAGATGCTCGAGTGAAGAGATCATAGTACAAGCTAGACATGAGTAGGCAGACACAATGAGAACCACTGGTGACTGATGTTAGGGAGATTCTCAAGGAGAGAGAACTCGGTATAAGCTAAGCGACAGTAGGCAGACGCAGTGAGAACCAATGATGACTATCACAAAGTAGATCCCAAAAGGTGATAAGATATTGCCTCCTAGACCAGGAGAGTTGTCTCGAGAGTATGACCAGTTTCAATCCATGTAAGTTGGTGTCTTGACGAGGACTGAAAGCATGCAGAAAAGCAAATGCAAGTAGGAAAGCAGCAAAGCAGGAAAGAAAATGCATAAAGCTAAGTGGTGTTGCAATAGATATAGAAATGTGGAACAAGAGGCACCTATTTACCAGGTTTTCACCTTCTTGACAGAAATACTTTTTTTTGCTACCATGACGCCTGTTTGCCAGATTTTCACCAATGACACTTTTTTCTCTTTTTCTCTTTTTTCTCTCTCTTTTTTTTTTGTATTTTTCAATTTTTAATTTTTTTGTATTTTTGAAATATATGATGTTTTTGGAGATACATCAAAGTGCATATTGCTAGGTTTTCACTGAGATGATCATTTTTTCAAGACATTTTCTGATTTTTAGATTTTTAGAGATTTTGCAATTTTTAGATTTTTAGAGATTACTCGATCTCAAGCAAGATCACAATGGTTTGCCCCAATGTCTAGCAAGGTGGAAGACATTACAGATGGATTAGAAAGCTGATGTATGAGAAGAATAGAAAATGATGGATGAAGAGGGTGAATGTGACCCTCAAGGACAGTCTCTTCAAGATTACCCAAGCTAGGGAAAAAATAATATAGCAATGTAGGCTCATGGAGCAATGTTGTATAACATTTAGGGTAATGACCTAATGTCATGAAAAGTATGTGGTTCAAAAGAGTGGACATGTCAAGAGACTTATAAGAACTTGTTTTTCAATTTTGATCAAGACCAAGGGGTCAATTTCATAGGATAGGATATAGCTATGATCAGGATAAAGGTTGATGGAGGTATAAGTGCATGTTTTGGATTACTATAGGAATGCACAGAGATAGGAAGGATAGGCTTGGGATAAGAAAGATCACGATAGGGTAACATGCATGAGACAAAGTGAATAGGATGATGGAAAGGATAACAAATGTCAGGATACATAGTGTGTTCACGGATAGGCTCAACCTTGTCAAGATCAGCAAAAGGAACATGGATGTTCATGAGCTAGCTGGATGTAAGATATGATGGGAGAAGATGACATGGAAGGAACTTGCCCCCAAGTGAAGAGTGCAAGTAGGAGGAATTACGCACGACACCTATTTTCTAGGTTTTCATCATGGTACTTATCCAAGGTGCCACAAGAAGTGGTTTTCATCATAGGACAGATTGATTTATCTTTAATTTTGCTACCAAGGTGCCTATTTACCAGTTTTTCACCAAGGCACTTTTTTTTTGTACTTTTGATTTTATGGAGGAACTTAAGATTCTTTCTCTTTAGATAGTGCTCCTTTGAAAGATATGTTATGATAGGCCAATGCCATTGAAAGTATGCTCAAAGATGCTGGTAGGGTGATGGTAAAGAAGATTGATATGGGGGATAAGGGAGATGGTAGTCAAGGATTTATGCGATGGATTGGATGAGAGGAATAGTAGGAATATGAGATGGATGTGTAGGAGGTAGGTGCAGGATATTGGATAGGGTATTTAAAAGTTTATGTAGGCAAGATCAACATCGACACACATCTTGAAGGATGATGGAATGATAGAGGAAAAGGTTGTGAAATGAATTTAGGTTTTGATATGGATCTTGGTGCACAAGGACCCAAGATGGATGAAGACATATTCAAAATAATGGATTTTGGGACATGAGGACCCAAAATAGGTTTAGGAGATGAAAAATGTTTGAAAGGAGGCGGAGTGGAAGCCTTTGAAATCTTGGACGCCAATTCTAATTTTTCCTTTTTGTTCAAGCCTTTTAAGAGAGACTTGGGAATCCACATAACTTTTTATTTTCTTTTTGTATCCAAGTCCTTTAGAAGATACTTGAGAATCCACATAACTTTTGCTTTTCTTTTTGTATCCAAGTCCTTTAGAAGAGACTTGGGAATCCACATAGATTTTGATTTTCTATTTGTATTAGATGATTTAGAATGCAATTCTTTCATAATGGATTTAGAAACCCATATTTTATTTGATTTGGTTCTTTTCTCAGTGGACCTATGGGGTCTCTTGAATATTTCCTTTATATTTGTAGTCATATGTCGATCAGATGGGACATAGTGATCTTCATATGTAGGTGGATGCTTGTATTGTTGATTTCTTCATTGTACATCCAAATTGCTTCCAAAAGACTTAGGAATTGTGGATGAATGAGGTTGATATGACTGGGTCATATGGATTGGGTGATAGGGATAATTCAAGGATGTATGTCTTTGTTGATCTTGATA
>MU227033.1:1070664-1088537 GCA_018584345.1 Thuja plicata
TATGTCTTTGTTGATCTTGATAGGAGATAGGGTAAGTGGATGACAAGCTAGTATTGATAGGCATGATAGATGGAGGGACATAAGGACCCAATATAGATGGAAGGTTTGACGGTCTCAGCTTTGGGATGTAAGGACCAAGAATAGACTTGGAAGATGGAGAAGGCTGATGCTTACATTTGAATGGAGGGATATAAAGTGTGGAGGGGGTATCAACATCTTTAGAGTGAGCTGCATGACCAAGGCTCTTCTCTTTAGAATTCATCTTTATATCAACAGGAGCATGAGTAGCTTTGATAGAAGCAATTGAAGCTTGATGGGATTTATTTTTCTGCAAGGGATTTATGCTCTGATCTTGACAAGGAACATAAGATGGTGTACAAAGGATACTTTGCTCTTGATTTTTAATAGGTTCCTTAGAGATGGTCGAAAGGATATCTTGATCTTGCTTGGGAGATGGATAAGATATAGGAGATGTAAGAGTTTATTTTGGGAAGAAATGGAAGGGGATGATAAAATCATCATGAGACTCTTGAGATGTGTGACTTTGGTCAACCATTGGATAAGGATGGATGGTGTCTTGATCTTGATCATTAGAGATATTTGTCTCTTCACACTTTGGATTTCCCTCTTGACATGGAGCCACTTCTATGGACAAGGTGGGAGTTTTGATATGCATGAGGGATTCTTGAAAGGCAAATGGAGTATCATTTTGAGTAGGCATGATAAGAATTGAAGCACATGGAAGCTTAGGGTATATGATCCTTAAATCCTGAGAAAGGCTTGCATCTATATGTTGATTAGCTTGGATCTCTTTTAGAGGTAGTCCTTGAGAGTAAACATAGTCGTCATTAGGCTCAGTTCTTGATAGAGATGGGGAAGCTTTAGGAGATGGAGGAATAGTGGAAGACGTAGATGGGATATGTGAACCATTGCTAGAAATGGATTTCTGATATTGATCACGCTTGAGATTAGTATCTTCACTAGATGATTCATTAGGATTTTCCACTTCGATTATGCCATCAACTATGAGATCTTGGATTTTATGTTTCAAATCCATGCAATATGAAGTTGTATGCTTATTGCTTTGATGATACGCACAATAGGGACTCAAGAATCTGAATCCACATGATGTGGTTGGAGGTAATGTGATGAGATTATTCTCATTTGAAGTTCTTTCAATGTAGATTCATAAGACTGTCCCAAAGGAATAAAGATTCTCTCTAAAGGATAAATAGACACTTCTTGACTTGCAATATCCTTCTTTTGTGGATAGAAGAGACTTTCATCTAATTCTGTCATAGTTTCCTCTACATGCTCTTGATCAAAGATAGGATGATCATAAAACTGGTCTTGATCAAAGTTGGGATTGTCATAAAATTGTTCTTGATCAAAGATGGGATTGTCATACCAAGATTTATCCATGTTGGAAGAAAGTGGAGAGATGTGAGAATCATGATCAAATAGCAAAGGATAGGTTGATCTCAAGGAGGATTCATTGAATGGAGTATCCTTTTTCACCTTTAATCTTTGGAGTTCAGATTCCAAAGTTTGAAGTTATTTTAATAAAGTTGCCATAAGAATCTCTTCTTTGCTTTTAGACATTGTAAGATTGTCTTGATGCGCTTGCTAAGAAGATTGAAGAGGAGGTACAATGAATTAGTTGATTGACTGGTAGGTGCTGAAGTGATATCTAAAGTGTTGATTAAGTCCAAGACCAAAGGACAAAGGAGATAATGTCCAACTAAGATGGAGGTAGCAATGAATCTGATCTTGAGTCAAGGTTGATGAACCTGCTTTCACAACTCAGGATAAGGACATCGCAGACATAGATGATAAGATTGAAATAGATAGTGGGTCACTTGGACTAGCACAACAAAGTCATATTTTCAAACAACGATGAGTCAAACTATCAACAGATTGCAGTAAAAGACAGACTAGTAGCGATGTTGATGAAAGCATGGATTTGTGAAGATTTGGACAAAACCTTCACAATAGAATACAAAATTGGATAGCAAGGTGATAGATTTCTAGAGTTCCTTAAAATGACTTCTAGTTCGCACAGACATAAATAAGTTGATTCGCTTGACCGACACTGTGATGATACCTAAAGTGTTATCCAAGTCCAAGACCAACGAGACCAAGAGATAAACGTCCAACTGAGAAGGAGATAGCAATGACTCCGATCTTGAGTCAAGGTTAATGAACCTGCTCTCACAACTCAGAACAAGGACAATGTAGACAAAGATGATAAGATTGAACAAAGGACTTAGTCAATTGGACAAGTGTAACAACATCAGATTTCAAGATAGTGATAGGTTGGACTAACAACAAATTGTAGTTGCATGTGAACTAGCAAAAATTTTTCCCCTTTAATCTTTGGAGTTCAGATTCCAAAGTTTGAAGTTGTTTTAATAAAGTTGCCATAAGAATCTCTTCTTTGCTTTTAGACATTGTAAGATTGTCTTGATGCGCTTGCTAAGAATATTGAAGAGGAGGTACAATGAATTAGTTGATTGATTGGTAGGTGTTGAAGTGATAGCTAAAGTGTTGATTAAGTCCAAGATCAAAGGACAAAGGAGATAATGTCCAACTAAGATGGAGGTAGCAATGACTCTGATCTTGAGTCAAGGTTGACTAACTTGCTTTCACAACTCAGGATAAGGACATCGTAGACATAGATGATAAGATTGAAATAGATAGTGGGTCACTTGGACTAGCACAACAAAGTCATATTTTCAAACAATGACGAGTCAGACTATCAATAGATTACAGTAAAAGACAGACTAGTAGCAATGTTGATGAAAACATGGATTTGTGAAGATTTGGACAAAACCTTCACAATAGAATACAAAATTGGACAACAAGGTGATAGATTTCTAGAGTTCCTTAAAATGACTTCTAGTTCACACAGACATAAATAAGTTGATTCGCTTGACCGACACTGTGATGATACCTAAAGTGTTATCCAAGTCCAAGACCAATGAGACCAAGAGATAAACGTCCAACTGAGAAGGAGATAGAAATGACTCCGATCTTGAGTCAAGGTTAACGAACCTTCTCTCACAACTCAGAACAAGGACAGTGCAGACAAAGATGATAAGATTGAACAAAGGACTTAGTCAATTGGACAAGTGTAACAACATCAGATTTCAAGATAGTGATAGGTTGGACTAACAAAAAATTGTAGTTGCATGTGAACTAGCATAATTTTTTCCCCTTTAATCTTTGGAGTTCAGATTCCAAAGTTTGAAGTTGTTTTAATAAAGTTGCCATAAGAATCTCTTCTTTGCTTTTAGACATTGTAAGATTGTCTTGATGCGCTTGCTAAGAAGATTGAAGAGGAGGTACAATGAATTAGTTGATTGACTGGTAGGTGCTGAAGTGATATCTAAAGTGTTGATTAAGTCCAAGACCAAAGGACAAAGGAGATAATGTCCAACTAAGATGGAGGTAGCAATGAATCTGATCTTGAGTCAAGGTTGATGAACCTGCTTTCACAACTCAGGATAAGGACATCGCAGACATAGATGATAAGATTGAAATAGATAGTGGGTCACTTGGACTAGCACAACAAAGTCATATTTTCAAACAACGATGAGTCAAACTATCAACAGATTGCAGTAAAAGACAGACTAGTAGCGATGTTGATGAAAGCATGGATTTGTGAAGATTTGGACAAAACCTTCACAATAGAATACAAAATTGGATAGCAAGGTGATAGATTTCTAGAGTTCCTTAAAATGACTTCTAGTTCGCACAGACATAAATAAGTTGATTCGCTTGACCGACACTGTGATGATACCTAAAGTGTTATCCAAGTCCAAGACCAACGAGACCAAGAGATAAACGTCCAACTGAGAAGGAGATAGCAATGACTCCGATCTTGAGTCAAGGTTAACAAACCTGCTCTCACAACTCAGAACAAGGACAGTGCAGACAAAGATGATAAGATTGAACAAAGGACTTAGTCAATTGGACAAGTGTAACAACATTAGATTTCAAGATAGTGATAGGTTGGACTAACAACAAATTGCAGTTGCATGTGAACTAGCAGAAGCATTATGACAGCGCAAATTTTAGAATAGATTGAATGTAGTAGGATAGAACGATGAAAGACCAAGTTTTGACAAGTTTTTGAAACAAATTTGACAGAGTTTCGACAGAGTTTCAACAGAGTTTTGACAGATCGTTGAAGTTTCAGACAAGACAAGATAGGCAAATATCCAAAGTTTACAGTTTTCCAGATTGTTTATTTTTTTTATTTTTTTTTATTTTGTTGTTGTTGTTGTTTCAGTAAACACTCACACAAAACACATCATGGAGATTATTTGTTGTAAAAAAATAATAGACACACAACAATCCTAGGTAAGCCAGGGTAATATCTATTGAATTCCCACTTGAACCGAAGTTCATCCATGCCTACTCATAGCAGATAACTTAGAAGCTTGGAGGAACGGGCTCCTCCTTACATGTGCACTCACTTCTTAGGCACACCAAGCTTCAAATCCCAATAGAATTACTTCCCAAAGGACTGTTGTCTCTACTAAGAGCCGTGAAAGTGTGGGACATCTTAGTCGGTCTTTGACCTTCTGCGCCAACAGATAGAGGGTTTTTTGGATACTATAACAATAGTTTGTAGTAAGGACATCCATTCAGGTGGTTGTGAACAAGTCATTTTCCCAATAAAGGGGGCTCTCCCAATCCTTTGAAAGCAAGGTTTTCACCTTAACAATGTAGGGACTTTAACGCACCACTGGGGTACTGGAGGAGATTTTGGTTACCACAATGAATTCACACCTATCCATTGTGAGACTAATCACAATGATATTTTTTATATATCAGTTCGGAAGGGCTTGACTTTATCCTATTACTGGTTGGGCAATCCACTCTCACCGGCTCTACTAAAGCTCTCGGGAGGTAGCCACACTAGAAGAATCATATGAATTTTTCTTACACCCAAGATCCATAAAGGCGAGGGGAGAGGATACGTTCATATAGTTCTTAGGAATTAAAAACTAGAAGACACTTCAATCACGCAAGACAATGATTTATTTTAAGCACCAAACTGAAGCATTTTCTAACTACTAAAAAACATACATGAGAGTTTTGTGAAAACATGTAGGTCTTCGACAAGTGTCCTGTAGTAAATATGTCAGTAGTTTGTAATTGCCTTCTTCATTTCAACGTCCTGCAAACCACTATTAGGATGTAATCAATAAGATAAGTCAGAGAACAACAAAGCCCAAAACTTTTCAGCATTAAAAAAATTAGAAACTCATAAATCTGATTGCATATTTAGAAAGTAGATAAAAAATCATGCACTTTCAAAAAAAATTGCACTAAAAAATGTTACCGTATGAGGCTTTGGAAGCTACAAAACAGAGGATTAGACAGGTACAATGATGAAAACTTGCAATTTCTGATAAATCTGTGACCAAAATCTAGAAAATAAGAAAAAACCAAAAATTGCGAGACAATTCTACCCAAAATAAAAAAATAGTGCACTCAATTTGGTCTTAAAATGAGCAAGATATGATCATTTAAAGTTAGACTGCAAATTCAAAAAGCTCAATGGTGAAGGCTAAAGATTTTTCAAACCCTACTGACGTTATCAACCTGCGAGCTTAAATTTGATGGGCTGGGGGGCGTCATAGAAGGTCCAGATTTTGACGATCATATGGCTGTCGAATTTAACACAGTAAAAAAAACTTTTTTTTTTTTAGATTATTTTTTGTTTAATTTTTTTTTTTCAAAAATCTGCCCTGGGCTGCATGTAGAAAAATTTGAAATTTGCCTCAATTTTTGTGCAACTGGTTGTACGGCCTCCTTGGGCAAAATGTTTTTGCCACAGATTCAACTTTTGACAAGTATAGGCATGTTTACAGTCATTTTCAACCGAAACGATGTTCTGGATGCAATGGTGCAGTCAGATTTGGCTCAAAATGAGAGCTTCAAAGACAATAAGAGAATAATAGATAGACGATAGAAGAAATTTTTGAACTTGCTCCATGCTAAAACAAAGATGAAATGTGTTGTTTTACCTGCAAAATCAGAGTACAAACATGATTCCAATATTTTCAAAACTAATTCAAATGTGATGACAAAAATAGATGTTCTGCCCCACAGTGGGCTCCAATATGTTAAATTTGGCCTTTCTATTCAACCATACACTTCAACATAGTCCTTGTTCATTAGCCACATACAGAAGTGAATATGAGTTATTCATCCTCCATGCCTGTGTGATTCAACCTGTTGCTTTCTATCTAGATGGGGTTTCGAATAGCTCTCAAAAAGAGAGTCTCACAACCATAGACCAATCTAAGAATGAAAGATTTTCTCCATGAATATGATGCAATGTAAGATTATTCTAAGAATTGAAAGATGCAATATTAATCTAAGACATGATTTTAATGCAATTGTTCTATTGCAAATGAAAGCTTTTAACTAGAAATGAGATGATAAAATGCAACAATAATTCAGTATTCTAACAATGCATATTTTTCTCAGGGGGTTTGAATGAGAAATGAGAGCTCTTTTATAGATTGAGAACCTGCTCAGAATAGAAAGTTTCCTTTTTGAAATAAAATAGATAGAAAAGCCAGTTGAAATTAGCAAGCTTTCTTTAAAAGAAAACAATAAATTGTTTTCCCTTTGTTTTTATCTGTTTTCTTTTTTATTTTAAATATTTTCTTTCTCTTGATTTAACTGTTTTCTTTGTCTTTAAAGCACAGTTAATTCAAAACTTCTATTTCTGAACTGAAGAGAAGATTTTTGAGAGCATATTTAATTAATTAAATAGAATATGACCTCATAAATGTGTTTTTCTCAATTATCTGAATAAATAAATTCAATTATTGAAATGATGATATTTATTTAATAATTAAATATTATTTAATTCCTTTTTATGTGTTTTAGCTAAAAGGGGTGAATTTAATTTAATTAAAGTGCTAGGACTTTATAATTAAATTAATTCAATCATAGGGTTTATTTAGCTAATTGATTGATATTTAGGAATTAAATATAATGTATGATTAATGCAGATTTGTGATTTTCTGCATTTGACACTCAGGTCGAGTAGAGTCAGTCAGAACTCAGAATTGCCTAGTAGAATAGGACTTTGATGATCCAAAAGAATGACAAATGCAACAAAATTGGTTAGGGTTGCAAGATGCCAATTTTGGGGTGTTACAGGAGGCACCAGTTTGAATATTTGCACTCTTAAGCTTGTGACAACATTAGGTTTTTTAGAATGTGCTATAGATCCCAGAAGAAAGATCACCATAAAATCCTATGATGAGGAAGAAAGGTCATCAAAAGGATTAGTCGTGTTACCTATCAGATTTGCACCAATTGAGAGAGATGTAATTTTCTAATTGTTGGATTTACCCCTAGCATATAACATTTTATTAGGGAGACCATGTATTCATGACATGCAGGTGGTCCCCTACACATATCATCAATGTGTAAAATTCCCACACAATGGAGTGGAGGTCTCTATTTTGGCTGATAACACATACTCTTGTAATACTTAGAAGAAAGCAAACAACATGGTTCTGCATAATAAGGAAGCATCTAATGAGAAAGAATTTGAAAGTTCCCAAACAACACTCATGAAGAACTTTGAGGAGAAATTGAAAATCAAAAGCACATGCATGGTAGAATATCAATTACATCATTTTACCTCAATGGATAATCTCCCTACATACCCTGGATCTTACGAAATGCCCTCATCATCATTCAAGACTTCTAGCATTGAGAAATTAGAAATACATGAAGGAACTGGTATGGTGAAAGCTCGTGTCTCTCTCTTAGAAGAGAATGAAGAAAATGTCATTCTTGCATGGCTTTATAAAGGGGAAGAACATGACCAAGAAGTTAAGCATGTTGAAATTTCCCTGCAAAAATATGGTAAAGGATATCAACTCATGCAAAAAAAGGGGTATAAAGGAAAAGGACCCCTAGGAAAGGATAAAGGGTTAACAAAGCCCATACACATGGAATTTAGGAATCTAATAGACAAAATGTAGGACTAGGATACCATGAGAAAAAGTTTAACCCTTCCTCTAGCAATGGTCCTATAAACAATCAAATAAAGGACTCTGATGATGAGACTGAAGAAGAAGCAAAGATTACAAGGTTGTCATTTGAAATACTATTACACATACAAATAGAAAATCCTCATGACCAAGGGGAATTATATATCCCACCTCACTTCAGAGCCCCTTTGAAGCAAACAGATCAATATCCCAACAAATACAAGAAATGAATCAATTGACTAAAGAAGAAGCGGTAAGTCCACAACAAGACATGTTAGGATTAGAAATCGAAGGTGAACACGATGAAAGACAGCATAACTGTGGGAAAATGGTCACTATTTATCACATACTAGATCTACCATGCTTCATGGGCACAAGGGTACACACAATTGGGGTATCTCCATCCCACCTTACATCCATACATGAAGGTGCAGAGTGAGCCACGATTCAAGATGAAGATAACCAAGAAGAAGAAGGCAGCTCTAGTGAAGATGAAGGAGTCGTCATGACCATAACATAGTACCTAGGTAGGTCTGATGATAGTCAAGTTGATTCTCATGAATACAGGTTTGGTTAAGGTACAAATAATAACATAGAGGGAAGACATTTGAAATGGGGGAAACCAATTTCTCCTACTCACGTCCTATAGATACCTCCTTCTATGGAAACAAGTTCTAATGAATATGAATGAGATTCTCTCTCAAATGCCACAATAGATATTGAAGTTGATGCCATCCATAAATATGCACCTCAATTTTAACAAGGAGAAGCCTCCAATGCTACGCCAACACCAGTTCTTCCCCAAATATTCAATTGGAACTTGGGGAATGATGCTAGAAATCCTAATATGGAAACTAGACCCATTTCAATAATTGAGATGATCTCTCTGAGAACTTTCCTTGAGCATATGGCTATGTGAGAGGAGAATCAAAATGCTAGTGTTAGATCAAACATGCTAGATTCACAAAATACTAACAATGACTCTAATAGTGAGGTTGGACGCTTCATAGTTTATGCAGTTCTTCAAAGGGTCACATAATAGATCTTCTCTTACTCGTCGAAAGCCTTGATCTGATAATGCAATGCTATCTTTAGAACCTACTCAACCTTTATCCCTAATTCATTTTGAACTTATCAAATGGAACCCAAGTGAACCCTTAAATGTAATCTCTTCCCCAAATGACTATATTTTGGCCTATTACCTAAATGTTATTGACCCCCTCACTTCCTCCACCAGTGTAATGAGCGTAAACATGATAGAGGGGGATATCAAGTTTCTCAGTCTTAAAAAGAGAAATAAAAAGAAAAAGCAGTCTCACGGTGAAAACCACTTTGTTGCAGTGTGAGAACTAAAAATGGTAAATAAAAATGATGTATCTAATGATGAAAACCTCTCAGAGGCCCCGAAAGATGGAAAAATTGATATCTTGCTTGATCACTTTCAAGAGCGGTTTCCAGTGCTTATAGAGCCTACACAACTAGTCAATCTAGGAACAAAAGAGGCACCCCAATTGATATATCTGGCACAATCCTTGTCCGAAGGGGAGAAACAACATTTTACTCAATTTTTCATGAACAAGATCAAATTTGCTTAGTCCTACTCAGACATGCCAGGACTTGATACATACTTGATAATGCATCATTTGTCAATTGATCCTGGTGTCAAGCCATTAAAATAGAAGCTCACGAATATGCATCCCCATGTGGCACTATTGGTTAAAAATGAGCTATAAAAGTTATTAAAAGCACAATACATCAGAGCCATAACATACGCCAACTAGATCTTAAACATCATGCATGTTGCCAACACTGATAAATCAATTTGAGTCTGTACAATTTTTTGGGATTTGAACAAAGATTTTCCAAAAGATAGTTTCCCACTTCCCAACATTGACATGATTTTGGATCTCACAATAGGATAAGAGATGTATTCTCTGATGGAAGACTTTACGGGATACAATAAGATAAAAATAACGTCCAAAGATCAAGAGAATACAATTTTGACATGTGATTGGGGCATATTCTATTGGAATGTTATGCCTTTTTGTCTCAAAAACATAGGAGAAACATACCAGAGGGCTATGATGACCATATTCCACAATATGATGCATAAGAATATGGAGGATTTCGTTGAGGATACTTGGGCAAAATCAACAAAGAGAGCTACACACTTGGCTAGCTTACAGAAGATTTTTAGTAGAATAGAACAATTAAAACTAATGCTAAATCCAAAAAATGTGTGCCTTTGGTGTGAAATTAGGAAAACTCCTTGTGTACATTATCTCGGTGAAAGGAATTGAATTTGATCCGAAAAAAGTAGCAACAATTATGGAAATGCAACTACCATGAAATATCAGCCAAATCAGAATGCTACAATCAATTAGGAGGTTTATTTTACAACTGGTAGATAGAGCTCAACCCTTCACAAAAATATTACACAAGGGCATAACATTCAAGTGTGATGAAGGATGTGAAAAGCACTTTCAACAGATCAAAGAATACCTAGCGAATCTGCCTGTCTTAAAGGCACCAATACTAGGAAAATATCTTCTACTATATAACTGAGGTATAGAAACATCAAGCTCTACTAGCACAACATGATGAAATAGGAAAGGAAAGAGAAATTTACTACATAAGCAGAACAATGGTTTCCTATGAGCACAATTACACCATTATTGAAAAATATTGCTTAGCAATGGTATTTACTTATCAAAATTTCTGACATTACATTCTCACACATTCTATCAAACTGATTACAAAAATTGATCCTTTAAAGTACTTATTAAATAAGGCAACTCTAGCTGGCAATGGGTAATGATACTCAACGAATTTGACATTGACTACATAGAAAAAAGCCATCAAAGGACAAGTCATTGCTGATCATCTGGAAAATGCTCCTCTTCAAGATAGCAAACCACTAATAATAGAATTTCCTAATGAAGCTATTCTACATATGACAAAGAACTCATGGAAAATGTTCTTCGACAACTCATTCACATAGCAAGGGTCTGGAGCCAGTGTGCATTTTATAACACTCAAAGGATACAAAATTACCAAAGCATACAAGATGATATATACTTGAACAAACAACATAGCTGAGTATGAAGCTTTTGCAAATGGACTAAAGTTGACTATCGACTGGAAAATCACATAACTACACATCTACGAGGATTCTTAGTTAGTGATCAATCAAGTGAACGATCAATATCAAAATAAAGATGAGAAGATTATGCCATATAAGAGGATGGTTGACAATCTAAAGAAGTACTTTGTATTCATCACCTTCCAATAAATACCAAGAGAATCAAATAAAGCTACTGACACCATGGCTACTTTGGCCTCCATGTTACGACTAGAAGAAAATCAATTTTGCTATAACTTCCTGGTAGAAGAACTCCCTTTTCCAGCATATGATTCTCTAGAATTCCAAATAGTATGCTCCATTTTGGACATTTAATCCTCTCAATACATCTAAATATACTCCTACCTACATGACCAAAGAATTATTGATGATCTATCCAAACATGAGAAGAGAAACCTTACAAGAAATGGCATGCGTTATTTGATCATTGCTAATGACTTATATAGACAAGGTCTAGACAGTACTCTCCTTAGGTGTCTAGAACATGAAGAGTCTGAACATATGCTAAAGGAAGTCCACGGAGGTATTTATGGGTCTCATTCAAATGGTCTTTTGTTGGCTAAGAAAATCCTAAGGGTGGGCTACTACTGGCCTTCCATGGACAAAGATGCTATCTAGTTTGTGAAATCATGCAAGAGATGCCAATTACACTGTACCTAATCCATGATCCTGCTCGAGAGTTGTTACCTTTCATCACACAATGACCATTCCAAAAATAGGCCTTTGAATTGATAGGGAAAATATATCCCTCCTCATCCAGTGGAAACACATTTATCATTACATCCACTAAGTACTTTACAAAGTGGGTTGAAGCAATCCCACTTATCAGAGCAACCAGAAAATAAGATCCATGTTTATCCTAAACTACATCATTTGCAGGTACCAGATACCTACCTCTATTATAATAGATAATGAAGGAAAATTTGAAAACAAAGATATCGAAAAACTATGTGATAAGTTCAAAATTACCCAACATTGTTCCTCTATCTACTATCCTCAAGGGAATGGACGGGCTGAGGCATCCAAGAAAAATATATTGAAAATCTTTCATAAGACAGTGATAAAGTTAGGAAAATACTAACATCTCCAATTAAATCCAACTTTGTGGTCTTATTGATCCAGCATCAGAATACCTACAGGGGAAACACCATTTTCCTTGGTATATGGCACAAAAGTAGTACTCCCTATTGAGGTAGAGATACCATCACTTAGAGTCTCACTGCAAGGGCTCATTGCTGATAAAGATTACCAGATTTCCAAAATCTAGGAGTTAGAAATACTTGATAAAAGAAGGAAAAAGACATTTGACCATCTAAGCGCCTATAAGAAAAGGATGTCTAGAGGCTACAACAAGAAAGTAAGATACAAATAATTTGAGGTTGGCGATCTTGTACTTAGAGAAAATCCAAAGAATCAACAACATCATGAGAAAAAGGGGAAATTTGAACCCAATTGGCTATATCCCTTCATGATTACTACAACATTTGGCTCTAGAGCCTATCAATTATCAACTCTAGAAGGGGAGACATTTCTTGATCCCATCAAAATGATCCACCTGAAAAAGTTCTACATCTAGACATTTTGAGAAGTTCCTGTACAACAAAAATGATCTTGAAAAAATACCAAAAATAACAAAAAGAAGAAAATCCAAAACCACTTGGAAAAAGTACTAAAAAATGATCATATTGGTGAAAACTTGGCAAATAGGTGCCTTGAAAGGTGAACAAAAAAAAGTGGAAAAGAGAGAACAAAAAAATAAAAAAAAATTGGAAAGCAAAAAAGTGCCTTGATGAAAACCTGGTAAACATGTGTCTTGGTAGCAAAAATAGAAATTTTCCAAGTGGTGAAAACTGGAAAATATGCATCACTTGTAACTAGCACTCCATCTATCAATGTGTAGCTTGACTATCTTTCCTACAGAGGACTCAACTTACTATTTTGTCCTTAACAACTCTTAGTCAGTTTCGTGACCATGTGCAACCCATCCCAAACATTAACTTAACATCATATCTTGGAATTAGTCGATATCTTAGTCTTACAAAATTATTCATTACTAAGGACAATCTCCTAGTTATCAAGAGAACATCTTGTCAGCTATCCCTCTAATCAACATCAGTTATCCTGGTATCTCATCCATGGGATAGTTTGCCACTGACACCACTGGTGTTTTTCAACACCTTAATCAAATAATGTTTTTCAACACTACCTATTTGGACACATTTGTGTTTTTCAACACACATTGAATAATATACCAACACTCTTAAATCTTGGCTTAACAACACTCAAGCACACAACAATGTTTTTCAACACTAACACCCACACACACAATGACGTTTCTTAATACTTTACACAAAAAAACTCATAACAATCACAACTTGCTGAAGATATGTGGGATATTTTCTTGAATGATGTCTGTTATTGATGATTTTGATACTCTTTTCTTTGATTCTTGTTTGTTGGTGTAGTCTCAATGATCATATAATTTTAATTAAATGGGGTGTACGTGATAAGAGCTTCCACATTAAGGTAGAAAAGCCTCACATCTCTCAATCCTGCTTACTTGCACGCCAAGGCGAGGTTGGAACTATCTCCTTGACTAATAATCTATCTGTTTACGCAAGAGCACACTCATGATTATCTCAGCTCTGAATGCCTCGATACTGGTGTACCCTTGCAATATCAATTGGAAATAATGTTCATGTCATCTCGGTTCTTATACTTTGATGCTTACATTAAGTTTCCCACATTTTATCTGATGAAAGTCATATTCATATCCTTATGGTCGCAGTGACACCAGTAAAGATTGTATCGACTCTGATGTCCCAAATGCTTGATGATGACAAAATTGGTTAAGGGAATCAGTGACTAGACTCGCGTCGTAGGCTGAATTTCATTCTTAGGCTTGCATAATAGCATTATAACAAAAAAAAGAGATATCCTTCTAACATCAAATCCTTCGCTGAAGTGATCAACTACACTAATCTCTTTAAGGTTATATATTTGCAAAAAAAAAAGAGTCAGAACTAGTCAATCCAGAATCAAATCATCACAATTTTCAAAAAATAAAATATCATGATAAGAGCATGTTACTATTGGTCACTAGATTTTGCATCCTTTTCAAGCTCTCATAGTCTTGATAATCTAGTACAACATGGGAATCACTTCTAGGTTGTGTGACCTTTGCTAACTGAAGTAAAGCCTCCGGTTTCTAGGCCGGTGCCTCTTGGATAATCACCTAATCTACTCTTTTGACATGAAAAGTGAACTTGGAGGGAAAAGGGATAGAAGGAATTCTTGGAAGGAAAATAACTAATAAACAAATTATCCTACTAGGTGATACATTGAAGGTAACTTGAAACATAACACAATGAGTAAACTAGCATGAAGATTCTTAGATCTAGTAGAACAAAATCTTTCTGAATAGGCTTGCATAAGTATTTCACAGAGAGGTTTGGAATGGAAAGAGGCTATTCAAGGAAAGAGAATATTTCACAAACAATAGCTTTTCCAAGAAAGCAGACATAGTATGTGACCTGCAAGCAAACATTCACTCCAGCAAATAGGCACATGAATGAGACAATGTAACTAGGGATGAACAAAATCCACAGGATCACCTAAATCAAATCAGACATAATAGTACACAAAGATGCTGAAAGAAAGGAAGGATCAGGAACTCTGAGATTTATCTAATAAAAGCACTGTACCATATTTCAGTAAGAGAAATACAGACAAGAGAAAGTTAGAGGACATAAAAGATGTCTCAAAAACCTTAATATAATCTGGAAGTCAATGAAATATTACAACAAGGTGAAAACCTGAGGGAAGAGAAGATGCCACAGAAAATATTACACCAACTAGAAAACTCTGAGCTCTAGAAGCTCTCAAAACTACTTATATACATGCTCCTCTAGCACGCAGGCTCCAGAGTCAATCTGATTCTTAGGAATTAGGGTTACAATAGATCTACATAAATAATTCAAAACCCTAAGACTGTCAATTCTACTCATGAATGCATCTTAGAAATGTCTCATTCGATCAGATACAGACTTGAATATCTTTCCCATCACCATAAAGGTGACTTTGAGAAGTCAGATCGACTCATCTATCTATTTGTATCTTGAAAAATCATGCCACTACCATGGACTCTAAGATCAGATATTTTGAATATTTGAATATTTAAACTCAAACGGTCATAGGTGGTGCGAAATGCCCAATCAATGACTGAGAAAATATTTGATCTTTTGTTTAAAATATAGTCATCAATATTCATCTCTATTTTTGACTCCTGAATCATCTTTCACCCTGGGTGCAAAAATTCTTTGTGTCACTAAGTCGCTAAACCTTGGTGTTTGAAGTTTCAACCTGTGCGAGTGAGTGACAAAGCTTTTCTCTTGATTAGTCGCATACTCGCAACACCTTTTGATTTGGTATTTTAACCTGTGCGAGTGAGCGATTGCATAAAAATCCCTTTGCTCACATGGACACAACTCTTTTCTTGTCAACTGCTAAACTTGAGTGAGTGAGCGATGAAGCGCAACTACTTGGTCGCACACTCACGAGCTTGAAGGCTTGAAGTGAAACTTCATGGCGAGTGAGCAATGACATTTATTTTATCCAGTCACTTACTCACAACATTTTTTTTCCTTTTATGTTCAACCTATGCGAATGAGTGATGACTAGCTATTGTTTGAATTTTCTCTTTATTGCACACTTGCACAACCTTTTGACTTGATCTTTTGTCCTTGTAAGTGAGTAGAAACCCCTTATGAGAACATATCACTAGCCGTATCGCTCACTCACAGTCCAAAATTTGCTAATTGTTAAGCCTTGGCGAGTGATTGACGCCATACAAATTTCTTTATTCGTGCACTCGCACAACTTTAATTATCAAATGCTAAACATGAGTGAGTGAGCGATGGAGCACAACTCCTTCGGTCGCACGGTCACAATGCTTTTCTGACTTGGTATTTAATCCATGCGAGTGAGCGATGAAGCACAACTCCTTTGGACGCACAGTCGCGACCTCAAAGACATAAAGTGAAATTTCATGGCGAGTGAGCAATGACATTTCAATTTGCAATATAGACCTTGTCGCACACTCACCCAACAAAAATATTTAAGTGATTTAGCTCAGTGAGTGAGCGAAGAGCATAAAATTTCCCTTGATCACACACTCGCAAGCTGGAAGGCTTGAAGTGAAATTTCATGGCGAGTGAGCGATGAGCAAAAATTTTCCCTTTGATCGCACACTCACGAGCAGGAAGGTAACTTATGCAAAACTATCACGACTGCATGACCACATGATAATCCATTCACCCGCTCACTCGTAGAGCTAAATGACCTTATAAACAATATAGTGCGACTGCATGACTTCTCATTATAAATTCAGTGCGACTGTGCAACTGAACACAAAAGGTGATTGTCATGTATAAGTTTAAAGCATGTGAGGAATAGGAACCTTAAGTGGCAAAAGGTAATGAGAAAACATAACGACCACTAAAGAACCTACGGTTTAAGAGGCTTCAAGGTTTTTTTTGCACATGAAGGGTTTAAAACCAGACCTAGAACATGCAGAGGAACATGATTAGGACCAAACAGAACACAAAAACATACAAGCTAGGCTCTACCCTCATGGGAGCCACATTTTCTCCACTTGTAGCCAGAACTGTCATGTAATGGGAAATTTTGGGTAACATTCTTGGCGATTTTTGCTGGATGTCAGCCTGCTAGACATAAAAAACCAGTGGCCTTTGACATTCATTGGGAATAGGAGTCATCATTGAGCACACAAAAATTTTCTAGGAAAGGAAAAAGGATCGAAACCAGGAGGAGGAATAACGAACTAAAATAGGAAAAGACTATACAAGCTAAAACAAAACACACTTGTGCACAAGCACTTGGAGGAAAGTAGAGAAAAGCTAATCTAATCTAAAATAAACATCATAGAAATTGGTTAAACAAAATCATTTAATGGAATGTTGAAATAACTACCCTTCCTCATTAGGATATCTTGCGTTTGTGTGTGTGTAAATGGGTACCTGTTGAAAACAACACAAACACTCAATAGGTCATTGCATTAGTTCAAATAGTTAGTCAAAACGTTCAAAACCACTAATATTGGCCTATTGCCTTCTAACTAGAAAGAGTGTAATTAGTTACATATTTAGCCCTCAGAATATGCCTCAAATCAGTGACCAATACTATTCTAGCATGAAGGATTTGAATAAACTTTAAGCTAAAAATATGAAAAAGTATGCAATCTAGCTCTAAAAGATGGATTTAAAACAATCAACTAGCATGGAATAATAGATGAAATATGAGTCTAGGATAAATCTAACAACATAACAATATAATTTTTATTCTAAGGTGAAGGCTTATTTTCTCTCAAAACAGGCTTCTATTTATGGAAGAATGGGAGAGAGAGTGGGGGGACAAGGTTCATTTATGAATTTAGAGACTCATAAATGAATATGTAAGAGTCATTAATGCCTAAGGCATTAATAAGGCATGGGAGAGACATGGGATTAAGGCATTTTTATTAATGAAGGCATTAATGAAGGCCTTAAATAGGGAAGGGAGGATGTAAGAGAATATGGACTTTAAGAAAGTCCATATTGAGAAAGTGGACTTTCTCAAGTGGGTTGAGTTGTTAATCATTCCTTAATGGAATGTGACAACATTAGGAGGTGGGTTAG
>MU227033.1:1105459-1131549 GCA_018584345.1 Thuja plicata
GATTTATTTAATTCCTTTATAATTAAATACTATAGCCATGTTCGATTTTGATTTGATTTGATTGGTCGAAATTGATTTGAATTGTATGGCTATAATAGTTAATATAAATCAGTGATAAAAAAATCACCTAGGACATTAAATTGATTTTAAAGAATTATGCCAAGCAGTAACAGGGTCGTTTGGACATAATTGAGGGTATGATCACACTTAGGGCAAATAGGGTCTATAGTTACAACAAACCAAATTCAGGTGGTTACAGCGTTGAATGCATAAGGATAGCTAAAAATATATGAGGCACATAAAAGTATGTCAAATAATACAGAACTGCCTCTTGAAAATTGAGATTAAGCTCACCTACCTCAAATAGATCATATGAGGATGTCTCTGTAAACTCCTTTTAGGCCAAGTATCTGATGGGGCAGCCTCTTGAAAGTATGAAAAAAAAACTCTTTTTGATGGTTTCTTCTTTATGACTTGCGTTTAAATCTTGAGAGTCAAAATGCAATATAGGATTCCTTGTCAACTCATTCTCCATAGTTAGAGGATCATTATCCACAATAGAAAAAGTAGATATCTCTTGACAACTGTCAATCCCTTGAAGATCTAGAATTGGTTCTAACTCATGTGCACTTATAAAATCTTTAGGAAGAGGGCAATCCAAGACTAGGCCTTTTTCAATAGGCACATAACTTTGAACCTCTGCTCCAAGGAATAGGGATTCTCCATTCAATTTCTCACAAAAAACCTCTATGATGTTGGAAAAATCATTTTCTTCAAGGTTTTTGTGTATGTTCTTTCCTTGGAAAACCTCTTCCATAATTATAGGCTCATGAACTAGCATATCATCAGGATCAATTCCTTCCAGCTCTTGCAAAATTGTGGATGTAGTTATGACCCTATCTTTCTCATCTTGCTCAACAAAAATAGGAAGCTCATCAAACAAAGACATGAAATATTCCTCTTTATCAATCCCTTATTTATGGTGATCCTTTTGTCCTAATTGACCTTCAATCATAGGTAATGGCATGTCTTCTTCTTCATAAAAAAAAAGGGGAAGCTCATCAAATAAATCAACCAAGAGCTATGGTTGAGCATCAATCTCCATTTCTTCATCACACGGCGGCACATCTACCACAATCCCTTGCCTTGATGCTTGACTAGTATCCTTGAAAAGACTTGGCATCTAACAACTAGGAGGTAGAGTCCATGAAGGTTTCCATGGTTGTTCAATATCTTGAGAGACCAGAGGGGTCTCTTGGGATAAACAATTGTCTTGAACAAACTTACCTTGCAAAGTGGTGGACTAATTTTTAAGCATAGGCTCTTGGAAAGAAAGCTTTCCCTTAAAACTTGGGATTTCAAATCTAGAGTGTTCAGAGGTAGTCCTAGAGGGTAGACTCTTTCTAAAGCTTGGGAAATTGAAGACCTCACTCACAGTCCAAAATTTGCTAACCGCTAAGCCTTGGCGAGTGAGCGACGCCATACAAATTCCTTTGTTCATGCACTCACACAACTTTAATTATCAAATTCTAAACATGAGTGAGTGAGCGATGGAGCACAACTCCTTTGAGTGATGGAGCACAACTCCTTCAGTCACACGGTCACAATGCTTTTCTGATTTGGTATTTAACCCATGCGAGTAAGCGATGAAGCACAACTCCTTTGGATACACAGTCGCGACCTCAAAGACATAAAGTGAAATTTCATGGTGAGTGAGCAATGACATTTCAACTTGCAATAGAGACCTCATCGCACACTCACCCAACAAAAATATTTAAGTGATTTATCTCAACGAGTGAGTGAAGAGCATAAAATTTCCCTTGATCACACACTCGTGAGCTGGAAGGCTTGAAGTGAAATTTCATGGCGAGTGAGCGATGAGAAAAACTTTTACCTTTTATCACACACTCATGAGTAGGAAGGTAACTTATGCAAAACCATCATGATTGCATGACCACATGATAATCCATTCACCCGCTCACTCGCAGAGCTAAATGACCTTATAAAAAATATAGCGCGACTGCATGACTGCTCATTATAAATTTAGTGCGACTGTGCAACTGAACACAAAAGGTGATTGTCATGGATAAGTTTAAAGCATGTGAGGAATAGAAACCTTAAGTGGAAAAAGGTAATGAGAAAACATAGCGACCACTAAAGAACCTAGGTTTTAAGAGGCTTCAATGTTTTTTTTGCACATGAAGGGTTTAAAACTAGACCTAGAACATGTAGAGGAACACGATTAGGACCAAACAAAACACAGAAACATACAAGCTAGGCTCTAACCTCATGGGAGCCACATTTTCTCCACTTGTAGCCAGAACTGTCATGTAATGGGAAATTTTGGGTAACATTCTTGGCGATTTTTGTTGGATGTCAGCCTGCTAGACATAAAAAACCAGTGGCCTTTGACATTCATTGGGAATAGGAGTCATCATTGAGCACACAAAAAATTTATAGGAAAGGAAAAAGGATTGAAACTAGGAGGAGGAATAACGAACTAAAATAGGAAAAGACTATACAAGATAAAACAAAACACACTTGTGCACAAGCACTTGGAGGAAAGCAGAGAAAAGCTAATCTAATCTAAACTAAACATCATAGAAATTGGTTAAAAAAAATCATTTAATGGAATGTTGAAATAACTACCCTTCCTCATTAGGATATCTTGCATTGAATGCATAAGGATAGCTAAAAATATATGAGGCACATAAAAGTATGTCAAATAATACATAACTACCTCTTGAAAACTAAGATTAAGCTCACCTGCCTCAAATAGCTCATTTGAGGATGTCTCTGTAAACTCCTTTTAGGCCAAGTATCTGATGGGGCAGCCTCTTGAAAGTATGAAAAAAAAACTCTTCTTGATGGTTTCTTCTTTATGACTTGCGTTTAAATCTTGAGAGTCAAAATGCAATACAGGATTCCTTGTCAACTCATTCTCCATAGTCAGAGGATCATTATCCACAATAGAAAAAGTAGATAGCTCTTCACAACTGTCAATCCCTTGAAGATCTAGAATTGGTTCTAACTCATGTGCACTTATAAAATCTTTAGGAAGAGGGAAATCCAAGACTAGGCCTTTTTCAATAGGCACATAACTTCGAACCTCTGCTCCGAGGAATAGGGATTCTCCTTTCAATTTGTGACAAAAAACCTCTATGATGTTGGAAAAATCATTTTCTTCAAGGTTTTTGTCTATGTTCTTTCCTTGGAAAACCTCTTCCATAACTACAGGCTCATGAACTAGCATATCATCGGGATCAATTCCTTCCAGCCCTTGCAAAATTGTGGATGTAGTTATGACCCTATCTTTCTCATATTGCTCAACAAAACTAGGAAGCTCATCAAACAAAGACATGACATCTTCCTCTTTATCAATCCCTTATTTATGGTGATCCTTCTGTCCTAATTGACCTTCAGTCATATGTAATGGCATGTCTTCTTCTTCATCAACAAAAAGGGGAAACTCATCAAATAAATCAACCAAGAGCTACGGTTGAGCATCAATCTCCATTTCTTCATCACACGAGGGAACATCTACCACAATCCCTTGCCCTGATGCTTGACTAGTATCCTTGAAAATACTTGGCATCTAACAACTAGGAGGTAGAGTCCATGAAGGTTTCCGTGGCAGTTCAATATCTTGAGAGACCAGAGGGGTCTCTTGGGATAAACATCTATCTTGAACAGACTTACCTTGCAAAGTGGTGGACTAATTTTTAAGCATAGGCTCTTGGAAAGAAAGCTTTCCCTTAAAACTTGGGATTTCAAATCTAGAGTGTTCAGAGGTAGTCCTAGAGGGCAGACTCTTTCTAAAGCTTGGGAAATTGAAGACCATATCATTTTGGTGTCGCTCACTTGCATCCACTTCTGTCTCAATATAATCCTTAGGTTGTTGTTGACCATAATAAGGCTGCAATTTTTCTATAACAGGTTCATTTGCTTGAAGGATATTACTAAAGCTTGGAAATGAACACTCTATAGGTTCTTCATGTGTAGGATCCTAGAACATGGGAGTACTCCAACTTGGAATTCTAACCTAATGAGGCTTAGGAGACTCACCTTGCCCAAAAGGCTTGAAGCTTGGAACCTTACATTTAAGAGCCTTTTGTTCAACAGTTTGTGATCTCAGCGTTGTTGTTGTGATAGTAATTTTTCAATTGAGCTCTTCCTCCCATTAGTTCCTTTGTTTCTCATCACCTAGAGTCTTTTCCACTTGGTTGGAAACTAACTCTTTCTCATAACTTTGAGCTTCCATGTTTTTCTGACCCTTGATTCCAGACAACTATTTAGATAGGTCAAGCAACATAATTTTTGTCTCTTCCCACTCCTCCCTTATTTCAACAAGGTCCGAGCTCTGAGGTTGATTGGAATTTTTTTCCTATTGATTAGGCATGAAATAGCCTCCTTGGGACTGATTATAATTTTGAGTATGCTTCCAATCAGTTTGAGCATGGGAGGGCGGGTGGTAAGCATGATGAGCTAGCTTCTCTTGAATCTCTTGTTGCTTCTTTTGTGCCCATAATGCCTCCCATTGGAGAGCATAGTCATAAGAATGTGTAGGGGCATATTGATTAGGGGCATGTTGAACATATTAGAAACCTGCTATGGTATGATAGCTTGGAATAAAAAATTCCTTTGGATGATTTTCATATGGTTGCTGCCTAGCCCATTGAATACTATTCTCATGATAGGATGGTGAGTATCCTGACTATCCATAATAACTTGACATGTCTACTCATGCAATTTTCTAGAATTTTGAATATGAGAGGTTTGAAACATTCCAACACTTGATCTTTTGAAATCATTAGACCTTCTAGAGTTGCCAGATATGCAAGACAATGACCACTTCTAGGTCTGTACTATGCTATCAGCATATCAAAGACAATGTAGTTTTGAGAGATGAGCTTCTTTTGGAGTCCCACCGGGCGTGTTAGAATTTTTGGTCACTAGATTTTGCACCCTTTTCAAGCTCTCATAGTCTTGATAATCTAGTACAACATGGGAATCACTTCTAGGTTGTGGGACCTTTTCTAACTAAAGTGAAGCCTCCGAGTTCTAGGTCGGTTCCTCTTGGATAATCACCTAATCTACTCTTTTGACATGAAAAGTAAACTTGGAGGGAAAAGGGATATAACGAATGCTTGAAAGGAAAATAACTGATAATAAAATTATCCTACTAGGTGATACACCGAAGGTAACTTGAAACATAACATAGTGAGTAAACTAGCATGAAGATTCTCAGATCTAGTAGAACACAATCTTTCTGAATAGGCTTGCATAAGTATTTCATAGAGAGGTCTGGAATGGAAAGAGGCTATTCAAGGAAAGAGAAGATTTTACAAACAATAGCTTTTCCAATAAAGTAGACACAAAATGTGGCCTGTAAGAAAATATTCACTCCAACAAATAGGCACAGGAATGAGACAAAGTAACCAGGGATGAACAAAATTCAAAGGATTACCTAAATCAAATAAGACACAATAGTACACAGATGCTGAAAGAAAGGAAGGCTTAGGAACTTTGAGATTTCTCTAATAAAAGCATGGTATCATATTTCAGTAAGAGAAATACAGACAAGAGAAAGTTAGAGGATAGAAAAAGATGTCTCAGAAACCTTAACATAATCTGGAAGTCAATGAAATATTACAACAAGGTGAAAACCAGAGGGAAGAAGATGCCACAGAAAATCTTACACCAACTAGAAAAATCTGAGCTCTAGAAGCTCTCAAAACTACTTATATACATGCTCCTCTAGCACGCAGGCTCAGGAGTCAATCTGATTCTTAGGAATTAGGGTTATAATAGATCTTCATAAACAATTTAGAACCCTAAGATTGTCAATTCTACTCATCAATGCATCTTAGAAATATCTCATTCTATCAGATATAGACTTGAATATCTTTCCCATCGCCATAAATGTGACTTTGAGAAGTCAGCTCGACTCATCTCTCTATCCGTATCTTGAAAAATCATGCCACCACCATGGAATCTAAGATTAGATCTTTTGAATATTTGAATATTTAAACTAAAACGGTCACAAGTGGTGCAGAATGCCCAATCAACAACTGAGAAAATATCTAATCTTTTGTTTAAAACACATCTGTTGATCTTCATCTCTAGTTCTGACTCCTGACTCATCTTTAACCCTGGGTGCAGAAATTATTTGTGTCGCTAAGTCGCTGAACCTTGTTTTTTGAAGTTTCAACCTATGTGAGTGAGTGACAAAGGTTTTCTCTTGATCAGTTGCATACTCGCAACACCTTTTGATTTGGTCTTTTAACCTGTGCGAGTGAGTGAATGCATAGAAATCCCTTTGCTCGCGCGGTCGCAACACTTTTCTTGTCAACTGCTAAAATTGAGCGAGTGAGCGATGAAGCACAACTCCTTGGTCACACACTCATGAGTTCAAAGGCTTGAAGTGAAACTTCATGGTGAGTGAGCGATGACATTTCTGTTATCCAGTCTCTTACTCGCAACACTTTTTTTCCTTTTATGTTCAACTTGTGCGAATGAGCGATGACTAGCTATTGTTTGAATTTTATCTTTATTGCACATTTGCACAACCTTTTGAATTGATATTTTGTCCTTGTGAGTGAGTGAAAACCCCTTCTGAGAACATATCACTAGCCGCATCACTCACTTGCAGTCCAAAATCTGCAAACCGCTAAGCCTTGGCAAGTGAGCGACGATATAAAACTTCCTTTGTTTGCACACTCGCACAAATTTCATTATCAAATGATAAACATGAGCGAGTGAGAAATGGAGCACAACTCCTTCAGTCGCATGGTCACAAAACTTTTCTGATTTGGTCTTTAAACTGTGTGAGTGAGCGATGAAGCACAACTCCTTTGGTTGCACAGTTGCGAGCTCGAAGACATAAAGTGAAATTTCATGGCGAGTGATTGATGACATTTTAACTTGGAATAGAGACCTTATCACACACTTGCACAACAAAAATGTTTAAGTGATTTAGCTCAGCGAGTGAGTGATGAGCATAAAATTTCCCTTGATCACACACTTGCGAGCTAGAAGGCTTGAAGTGAAATTTCATGGCGAGTGAGCGATGAGAAAAACTTTTCCCTTTGATCACACACTCGCGAGTAGGAAGGTAACTTATGTAAAACCGTCGTGACTGCACGACCACATGATAATCCATTCACCCGCTAACTCACAGAGTTAAATGACCTTATAAAAAATATAGTGCTACTGCATGACTTCTCATTATAAATTCAGCGCGACTGTGTGACTAAACACAAAAGGTGATCGTCATGGACAAGTTTAAAACATGTGAGGAATAGGAACCTTAAGTGGAAAAAGGTAACAAGAAAACATAATGACCACTAAAGAAGCTAGGGTTTAAGAGGCTTCAAGGGTTTTTTTGCACATGAAAGGTTTAAAACCAGACCTAGAACATGTAGAGGAACAAGATTAGGACCAGGCAGAACACATAAACATACAAGCTGGGCTCTACCCTCGTAGGAGCCACATTTTCTCCACTTGTAGCCATAATTGTCATGTAATGGGAAATTTTGGGGAACAATTACATTATGAGAGGAAAAATGATAATAAGATACATTTCTACCCAGACCATGCTACAAGAGCTACTCAAAAAAATGATAATCTACTTAGAAGTAACAAATGAATTAGCAAAAGACAAGAAAACATGACATCACACAAAGCATGAATCAATCATATATATATATATATATATCAGAAGAATCGATGTCTACTTAAAGGGGCCCAAATAATCTCAAGCAAAATATGCATCCTCGATGCAAGTGAATCATGTACAATTAATGGATCTCACAAAAACATTAGAATGGTATGAGATAGAAGAGGGGAATACCAAGAATCACTCCTTCCCTCACCTCCATCATGAGGGGGAGGAAGAGGAACCTCTGCTCGAGGTCAAGGGCCCGCTCCCTCAGATCTTGCCAAATACTATGAATAAGGAGGTACATGTTGCACTATAGGAATTGCCACACTATATGTTGCCATGTAATAGGATGCCCTACTCATATTTTGGGTAACCTCACATTGAAGAGTAGTGCGCTCAGCTATGAACCCCTAGGTCAGCCCCCGAATCCTCTTATCTCACTCAGCAATTACATGATCTCACCCTGCAATCTGCACCTGAGCCATCGCTAGTTGCGTCTGTAGCCCTTAGACCTGTCCCCTTAAAGTGCAGATCACATCTTGTGGGGTCTTCTCTCTAGGAATGCCCTCCTCTCCAAACTATGCATCCCTCCGCTAATTTTTTTTTTGGGCTGTATCATAAAAAATGGGATCCTGCTAAGCATCACCCATCTCCTCATCTACTGCACCTATGGGAGGATCACCAATGCCAACAAAACCTAATGTACTTCCCTCTCTACACTATCATTGCTACCCTACTATAGGTGCGTTGCTAGAACTGGTCCCTGGGTCTCCTCCTGCTCCCTTGGGCACCAAAACCCTCTTTCCTCCATCTACATCTCTCTATGGAATGTCCTCCTCGATTTGTGGTGCTCTCTTAGCCAAATCTATGAATCTCAAGAAGGGATGGTGAGTGAAGTAGTCCCTATACTATGGTGTGACCCCTGCATCAGCCACATCCTCTAAGTAATCCCAAGATGGTAGGTGCAACTATATGAGCTCCTACAAGCAAAGAGCCAAAGATTATATAGGAGCCCACCCCAGTCACTCCTCATCCACAAAATGAGCATAAGTCATAAACACCTGTGCTATGATCTGAGGCCGTTCATACTGCCTCAATACCCAAGAGACCACGGAAAACTCAATAAAAGTAGAAGTCCTCCCGAGCAGAGGAAGTGACACAAAAGAATATCTCCTATGAGCCCTCCAATTGGCTCATGCCACAGTACATCTATAAGGCCTCCAAATCACCATGTTGAGGTCATCAAGATGACACCTCCAATAATCTATCTTCCCCAAGTGGGGCTACATAAGAAAACCTGAATACCTGTACACATAAGGCTGACCACTCTGTCGTGAATCATCTATCATGGGCCTGAAAATGGGAAGGTGCTCCCATGCCCGCACCTACAAAACCACTACACCTACAACCATACCCATGGAAACTCAAAAGACAACCTCATGCATCTCATGGTACATATGTGCAAGGAGGCACTAACCCCAGTATAACTACTCTCACTTGGCCACAAGTCTCTCCAGAACCCGATCCCAACCACAAAGGAATCCCTGCTGACTCATGTTTGCCATGATGAAACACCTGCTGAATCCCACCATAATGTAAGGAAGAGGATACTGTGCACCATACTGAATCACCATGTCATCCCAAGAGATCGCTCGATCCAGAATAATATGATCATGGAAAAATCAGATGAGGGCCTGAATGCCAAGTTGTGGAGCTGTGTCATACTCGACACGCTCTCTAGAAAATGAGCTATGAAGAATCATGTATATATCCTTGGGAGTAATGGTAATCTCCCCTGTAGGAAAATGGAACTTGTTATGCTCACTATGGAATCACTTAACCAAGACTGTGATCAATCCATGGTTCACACGGATATCAGGCATCTGGAGTATCCAACTAAACCCACGCTCACCAATATGACCCCTCTATGAATCTAAAAGATTCCTTACTAACCGCATGGTTGTAGGATAAGTGGATCTAAACTGAATATCTAATAACTATTCCTGCAAAAGCGAAACAATGCAAAACCATCAGTGATCAAGAAAAATCAGGCTACAAACGTTGAGTACATGAATCATATTAGGTCGACAAGGTGAAAAACATGCCAATGAATCTAAATTTATCAGCAAAAGAGATGAAATTTAATGTTAAAGGCCTTAAAAAACTTGTTTTTTACCATACGATAAACTATAGCAAAGGAACACTGGCATGGAGAATCACATGAGTTAAGAATCAAGATAGTACGACAAAACACTCTAATACAAAAAAACAACCATTGTAATACAACAAAAAGTGTATGTATGAAGGACCTTGTTCGAGTGATGGGTCCTCTCCAGACAAAAAAAATTAAGACCTGGTATGACAAAATAAATTTTCATGTTTTTTTGTATGAACCCTCTCACCGAACCGTATGCCGAAGCAATTTATGCTTGGAAAAAAGGACTAAAAACATAAAAAAAAAATCTAACAAAAATGTGCAAAATTGGAATGAAAGAGATAGTTTTTTATTTACTCAATAGAGGCGGATAATCCTAAGGCTGATCATGCCTCCACATGCGCTCAAATCAATGATTTTCCATAGGGACCACCATTTTGTCTTAGAGAATGTTTCAAATTTTGAACTGAGGAGGTGAAAAAGATTTGAAAATGACCCTTTTGCCCCTTATATAGGTTTTGACCTAATTTTCAAACTTGCTATGATGAGCGTGAAAATCGCACCCTTGGCTAATTGGACAGTCTTGAATCCATTTTTGGGACCAAAATTGAAATATGACAACATTTTTCTGGTAAAAAATGTAGATTAACTTGTTACTCAAATGCAGTTGATCACTGACGCTTACCTCACAGGATTCCTCTTCAATATTGTTCCTAATAGACTAAATCAAGCATTCTTTATGTTAATCCAAGAAAGTCAACATTGGTCAACCCAAGTCAACTCTTGGTCAAAATTGCTCAACCAGACCTTAAACTAAGCATGAATCTAATTCTTCTGCATCTATTCAGACCATTTGATGCTTTTAAACCCATCACAATCATGCTCATCACCCTAACCTCATTTCTATTTTGATTCTAAGGGGGAAACATCAATACATCAATAATTTCATTCAAATCAACAAATTTAATCTCTAGGGGCATCAGAGCTCCATATCAAATCAAGATTCCTCCAAGTGATTTTATCACTTCATATCAAGTCACTTGAACCCCTAGGGGCAGTTCAGTTTCATCGCACCACATCAACCTGATAGTACCTTGTAATTAGGTAATTGGCTTCATCAGTACCCATATCATGTCAATTATCCCAAGAAATCAATTGATTGATAGTTAATCTCATCACACCACATCAAGTTGATTAGTCATTCAATCCAATCAAAGATTGGGAAATCTACTTCGGGGACAAATATTTAGTTTCATCACTTTACATCAAGCTGAATATTCAAACCTTTCTATTAGTATTCACTCAATCAAGTCCGGTGCTAATATCTTCAGATCTCCTTACCAGTCTTCACTCAATCAAGTCCAAAGCTGACATCTTCAAAATTTCAATCGATCTTCATTCAATCAAGTTTGGAATCGATTCTTGTCTGTGGGATAGTTTCATCACTTCACATCAAGCTATTCCCAATATGTCAACAAATGTTCTTTGAATGAACATGCTACTCGCACATCGATTCAAAGAGGGGCAAATGTAATCACCTAAAATTGGTCTATCAAACCCATAGTCCCTATTTCGATTAATTTTCCTTAAAAAATCCTAAATCAAAGGCATTTATCGTTAGACCCTAATTATGGGAGCATTTAATAAAACTTGCTTACATAATTAAATATAACTTGTTGAATCAAATTATCAATCAAAGATCAAATCACTTAATTGCTTGAACTATTGAGTTTTATTAAAAGTCCTAAACACTTTTGATTAAACGAACCCATTCACACATCCTCACACGTGTGAGCACACAAAATTCAAATAAAAGCAATTAAAAGGGGATAATCACCAAATTTGTCCCATTCTCCCCCAAGAAAGCACAAGGTTGACCAGTTAATGACCTCCCACCTTGATCAAGCCCACATGGATTGAAGTAGAATGAATCTCAACCGCCCTTCGTGGCTCGATCTTGGCCATCCATTTCAAGGAATTTCCTATAAAAGGAATAGCTCCCCTTGCTCAAAGAGAGGCAATTTGAAGAAGCAAAGTTATAATGCTATTTTGGTTTTAGGTTTTGATCATGTTGCAGCCTCCATTTTCAATGTAGCTTAGTTTTATGCATCTAAGTTCTAACATGATTCATAGCTTCATTTTCCTTAGTTTGTAGTTGCATTCTTGCTTAGACTACTTCATGCTTAATATGCATTTAGCTTAGTAGTTTCCATGCATTTTATTTTCATGGTTTTGCGGAAAGGTATACAAGTTAATGCATCTTTCCTATCTCTTGAATCTTCCATTTTGGAGTCATTTAGCCACTGATTCTAAATGCCAATCTGATGAGCATCCTCCAAGAATCAAACTCGCTTCAACAAGGAAGAAATAAGCTGCTCTTGAGGGTAGTTTGCATATGATTTGATTTCAATATGATGATGCTAACCCTTGAATTAATGGTTTATTGAGTGTTTGGTGTTTCAGGTTGAAGACCATATTTACCACACATGGATCCATGACAAGGGACTTACTTGATGAACTATAACTGATTTAATGTTTGAAGATGACAAAGTTGATGATCACCGAGATGAAAAAAGTTAATGCAACACATTAAATCAGTTAATGTATTGTATTTTCATTAATGTCAACTTGATATGGTATGATTACTCATATACATATTGTCACAATGCTTAAAGATATGAAAAGACAAAGTTTTTGTCTTCGATAATCATTAACCCTGAGTGATAGTGAACCCTGAGCACAAAAGTTCACAGTGTTACCCAAGGACAGTGTTACCCGAGCAAGCATTACCAAGCTAACTACAATTATCACCGAGTAGAACCGAAGTTGATGCCTGAGCTATCTGCAGTTGTCACCGAGCACAACTAAAGTGTTGACCAACAAGAACTGAAGTTAGGATACGACAAAACAACTTAGCTGGCAGGAGCTAAAGATAGACTTAACTGATTGTTTACTTTGTTTTCATTGATCAGTTAAAAGCTAAATATAAGGAGATTTAAAGCCTATTTTATTCTAGAAAACAAGGAGAGATTTACGGATTAAAGATAAAGCAAGCATGGTGATCTTTACGGATCAAGAAGTGATCAACAAAGAAAACAAGAAGAACAAAGAACGGTGAAATCATGTCTATAAAAGGAGACAAGTAATTCATAATGAAAAGTGAAGAATGCTGAAGAGAATTATGGTGAAGATAGAAGTATTCATATAGACCTGGTCATACAAGCTAAAGAATAGAGCTAAATATTTATTCAGACACTGAGCAATAGAGAAGCAACAACATTCACCAAGCAGAAAGAAGTGGCAAAGGAATAGAAGAGAACATTGATCAGAAAGGTATTATGAGCTTAAAATAGATCTGAACATCTATAATAATAAGTTGTATTTATGAACAGATCATATACTGATTCAGTTTGACCATTGATTCAGAAAATCTATTAAAAGAGTAGGATTTCAATCCTTTATATATTGAGATACATCCCAAGGAGTATCAAAAGGTTTTCATGTTGACAACATAGTGAATGCTAGGTTAAGTGATAAATTTTTAGTGATAAATTCTCTAACAAGGTCACACTTAACCATGTGTTTGTAACCTTTAATAGGGCACTGAGCTCACTTCAAAAGTGAAAATTTTGGGTTACCGGTCCCAAGTGGTTTTTCCCTTAACAGGGCTTCCACGTTAAAATTCCATGTATTAAATGTGTATATGGTTCATTGATTTAATGCTTCGCTTTACACATTACTAAAACAAAATTGATCGATAAACACTAAGCTATTTACTATATTTTGGTAAAGGTTAAGAAAAGATAGACTGCTATTCAACAAAGCTTAAGGAAAGGATAAATAGTATAAACACCGAGCAGTATACACATGTTAGATTCACACAAGGCATACATTTTGTAGGACTGAAGATAACTAGAGGTTTTATATATGTGGTATAAAGTTTTGGTTGAACATTGGATTAATTTTTTAGGCCACTGATTCACCCCCTATCAGTTATTCTAATAATTGGTATCAGAGCTTGTGTGTTTAGAAAGGGAGTTTAAATACTCAAGCTAAAGATCACAAGATGAGAAAAAGGGATGTGCCTAAGTTGAACAAAGACAACTTTGCATCATGGAAAAGTAGGATAAGACACCACCTATCAGGTATTTGAAATGATGTCACTCAATACTTAGATACTGAATTTGTTTTACCTACTGGACCTTTGACAGTTGATCAATTAAGAGAAAAGCATGAACACAATTCTATGATGATAAAACTTGCTTCCTCACTCTCTGATGCTGAATTTGAAGATGTCAAATCATGCACCAGTGCAAAGCAAATGTGGGACAAATAGAAGCTAGTACATGGAGGAGATAAAAATGTGCTAAGGGCTAAGGCAGAAATCCCAAGAGGAAACTTCGATGACCTAAGAATGAAAGAAGGAGAAAACATCACTTAGTATAGTAGTAGAATCAAATAGGTTGTAAATGCTATCTGAGGAGTAGGAGGTGTACTTGAAGAAGAAATAGTGGTAAGTAAAATTCTCAGAACCTTATTGTCTATTTATGCTATTAGAGTATCTTCTATACAAGAAATGAGAGCAATAGCAATCAACAATGTTACTCTAGATAGCTTGATTGGTAGACTTATTTAATTTGAGATGAATAAATTTGACAACAGTTTCTTACCAACTATTGAGTTTGCATTCAAATCTTCTTTGAAAATAAGTAAATCAAGTCATAAACACACTTTGAGAAATGATAGTGAAAGTGATAGTGATGACCAAGAACTTGATGAGATTGAAGCACTAATGGCTATAAGATTACAAAGAGGCAAAGGTAGATACAAAGGTAAATTACCACTTGTATGTTTTAATTGTCAAGAGATTGGAAACTTTGCTACTAGATGTCCTAACAAAAGAAAAGATGATAGAAATAATGACAGAACTTATGAAAAGAAGTTTGATAGAGTTGACGAATGAGATTGCCGAAGCAACCGACAATCTGACAAAAGAGATAACTGAGACTACAAGGAAAAGGGAAGAAAACTTGTTACCTGGCTGAGAACAAAGCTGGAAATATTGACACCAAATTTGATGAAGATATTGAGGTGGTATTTGTTGCTGTGAAGGATGATTCAGACGAAGAAGAAAGGTATGTTGAAACTGCACTCATATCTAAGGTTAGTAAAAATGATGTTCGGATTATTGATAGTGGCTATACTCACCATATGACCGGAGATAAGGAAAATTTTGAATATTATAATGGTGGATCAGTAAGAATGGGTAATGACTCACCTTGTCCAGTTGAAGGTAAAGGAACCATAATGTTGAATAATCTGATCAGATGTGAAAATGCATACTGGGTAAAAGAAATTAAATATAATCTATTGAGTGTTTCATAGCTAGATAACATAGGACATCGAGTTGCATTTGAGAACAAAAAGGCAAATATCTTTAATAAATCAGGAAGGTTGATCGGTATCGGTGAATAGACAAAAGGTAACCTATTATATATGGATGATATTAATTCCACTTGTTTAATGGCTAGAAATGAAGACATATGGTTGTGGCATAAAAGGTTATGTCATGTGAATTTTGACAACATGGTTAGGATAAGAAATAAAAGGAAAGTAAGAGGCTTACCAAGCATGTCAAAGCCTGACCATGTCATGTGTAAGAGTTGTCAAAAAGGTAAAATGAAAAATTCTAGTTTCAAGAGAAAAACCTACACATCTAATGCTATTCTAGAGCTAGTCCATACTGATCTATGTGGACCAATGAGAATAAAGAGCTACTTGGTGATAGATACTTCATTCTATTTATAGATGATTACTCTAGAATGATGACTTATGTTCTTAAAAGAGAAATCAGAAGCATTCAAGATGTTTAAATGGTATAAAAATATAGTGGAAAGGAACTAAAATGTCTAAGATTAGATAGAAGAGGAGAATTTATTTATGATGAATTCACTAACTTTTGTAATGAGTATGGAATTCAAAGACAAGTTTTTGCACCAAGAACACCACAGAGAAATGGGATTGCTGTGAGAAGGAACGAATCAATTGTTGATTGTGCCAGAACATTGATGATTGAGAAAGGCATCACACAAACATTCTAGAGAGAAGCTATCAGTATTGCTATCTACACATTAAACTGAGTTCAAATAAAGAAAGACACCAATAAGACACCTTATGAGCTATGGTATTAATACACATCCAATGTAAGTTACTTCAGAATTTTTGGAAGTCAATGTTATATTTTGAAAGATGATAGAAATGAAAATATTGACTCCAAAGGTGAAGAAGGAATATTTCTAGGTTATTCTACCAAAATCAAGGCTTATAAATGTCTTAACAAATCCTCTAACAAAATCATTGAAAGTGAAAATGTCAAAGTGCATGAATTTATTGAGAAAAATGATGAGGAAAGAAGAAAGGAACTAGAAGACTACAACATGTTTGTCTACAGTGAAGAACCTGACACTCTACCTGAGCAATAGTGTATCACTCCCGAGCGACATAACAATACACCCGAGCATTAGGTTGTAAATACTGAAAATTAGAAAATTGCTCACAATGATGTACGGAGCGATGAAGATCAAAATGAAGGTCAAGATGATGAACAAAGAGTTGAACCAGTACTTGACAAGTATGTTAGAAGACACAATACACAAAACCAGATCATAGGATACAAAAGGGCTGGAATGAGAACAAGAAGTAAGTCACATAACACTAGATGTTTAATTTGTGATTTTGAGCCTAAATCTATTAATAATGCACTTGAAAATGAAGAATGGGTCAGTGCTATGAATGAAGAGATTGAGAAGATTGAAAAGAAAAAAACATGGACATTAGTACCTAGACCAGATGACAAAAATGTCATTGGTACCAAATGGATATTCAGAAACAAACTGAATGAGAATGGAGAAGTCACAAGGAACACAAGAAGATTAGTATGCAAAGGGTATGCGCAAGAAGAAGGTATTGACTATGGAGAAACCTTTGCACCCGTTGCTAGACTAGAAGGAGTAATAATTCTACTTTCTTATGCTGCATACAAAGGATTCAAGGTATACCAAATGGATGTCAAATCTGCATTACTAAATGGAATACTAGAAGAAGAGGTATACATTGAACAACCAGAAGGGTTTGTTGATCCTAACAAAAGAAACATGGTATGAAAGACTTCACTCTTATCTCATAAGTATTGGATTTGTAATAACAAGTGAAAACAATAATATATATTTAAAAGAAGATACTGATGATAAAATTTTGATTGCTGAAATATTTGTTGATGATATCATATTTGGAGGTAATGATATTTTATGCAAATAATTTTCTTCTAAAATGAGCAAAGAGTTTGAGATGTCAATGTTTGGGGAGATCAAGTTCTTTCTTGGTCTACAGATTCTTCAATAGGATGCCGACATATACATCACACAATCTAAATACATCAAGGAAGTTATGAAGATACTCAAGATGGAGGACTCCAAGCCAGTTGGAACACCTATGGAAACCAGATGCAAATTTAAAAAGGAAGACAAGTCAAATGAGGTAAATTAGACCCTATATAGATCTATGATTAGAAAACTCATGTATGTTATACATACTTGACCAAATATAGCACATACAGTTGGAATAGTTGCAAGATTCTCTGCTAATCCCAAGAAATCACATATGGCTGCTGTCAAAAGAATTCTGAGATATCTAAAAAATACCAAAGACTCTGGTCTATGGTATAAAAGATAAGGCAAATTTGAGCTTCAAGTCTATATAGATGCTGATTGGGCTAGAAACTTAGATGATATAAAGAGCACAACAGGAGGAACATTCTTTATGGGTGATAGAATCGTCACATGGATAAGTAAAAAAGAAAGGATACATCTCACAATCCACTGCACAAGCATAATAAATGGCTGTTGTTGCAAATTGCTCTAACATTGCATGGATCAAACAATTAATGGAAGGTATGAATATGAAAATTATTGAACCAATGATTATCTATTGTAATAATACAAGTGCAATAAACATTTCAAAGAACCCTGTCATGCATGCTAAGATAAAGCATATTGCTATCAAGTATCATTACTTAAGGGAACAAGTGAAAGAGAAAGAGCTGATACTAGAATATGTCCAATCCAAAGAATAATTATCAGACATATTCACAAAGCCATTGCCTAAAGATACATTTGAGTACCTGAGGAAGAGACTAGGGGTCAGACCCTTGTCTACTGGTCACTAAACTAACTAGGAGGCTGCATCAGCCTACACATCATCATAAGACCATTCATGTTGATGCAAGAAAAGAGATGGACTGCAATGATATATCAGTACACAGAAAGGTACTTATCTACATTGAACACCAGAGTTATTGTATTGCTGATGGAGAGAAAATTTGAGGAATATATTAAAAAAAAGAGATATAATTTGGCATTGCTGTCAAAGGGAGAGATGTACTTATGAAGAGAAGTATTCCATGAAATATATTGTTGTCAAAGAGAAAAAAACTATCCATTAAGGAGAGGAATAATCAAAGGGAGAGAAAACATCAGAGAAAGATTCAAAGAAACATCCATCTAAGGGAGAGAATTGGAAAAGTTAACACTGCATATTTATCTAGAAAAGGGAGAAGAGATTCTACAACAAAGGGAGAGATAGAATTAGAAGTTGCTACATCTATCTAGTAAAGGGAATAAAGAATGAAGGGAGTACTCTGTAAGAATCAAATCTAAGCTAGAAGAGCTTACTGAGAGTCAAACATTTGTATTGGTTATAGAAAAATAAGTTTGGTAGAGATTGATGAACTACAACTGATATATTTCATATTGTATTAGTAGTATGTAGTATGTTGCCATCAATGCCAAAAGGAGAGATTGATGAACTATAATAGATTAAATGTTTGAAGATGACAAAGTTGATGATCACCGAGATGCATAAAGTTAATGCAACACATTAAATCAGTTAATGTATTGTATTGTCATTGATGTCAACTTGATATGGTATGATTAATCATATACATATTGTCACAACACTTAAAGATCAGAAAAGGCAAAATTTTTGTCATCGGTAATCATAAACCCCAAGTGATAGTGAACCTCAGGCATAGAAGTTCATAGTGTTACCTGAGGACAGTCTTACCCAAGCAAGAATTATTGAGCTAACTGCAGTTGTCACCGAACAGAACTGAAGTTGATGCCCAAACTATCTGCAACAGTCACTGAGCACAACTGAAGTGTTGACCAATGATAAATGAAGTTAGGATACAACAAAAAAACTTAGTGTTGAAGAAAATTATTCAATTGTGTATTTTCATTGATGTATACACAAATATAGTGATGTTACACAAATGTATATACCTAACCGAGCACAGTCAGTGTATGCCAAGCTCTCTCGGGAATTGAAGAAGACTTCAATATCAACCAAAGTGATTTTTAGTTCTAACTGAGTTCACTCAGGTATTTTAATAACACTCAGGCATTGAAGGATTACAGTGTTAACCGAGTTATATATTTAGTGTCAGCTGACTAACAATAGTTTACACTTTATGTTTAATTGGTTATATGCAGCCGATAGACTTAAGTTGTATTATTTATTTGGAAGGGTTTTTGTGCTGAATTGACAAGGCTTATCATATATATACAAGGTTAAGTTTGGATTGAATATTGAGAAGTAACAAGAAGAAGTAAATGAATGAGTTCTTTGATATGAAGAGTGAAGGCAAAATAAGATGAAATTCTGATTAAGGACAGAACATCCAAACCAAGCTGCAATAGAATATTCAATCAGTGAGGATCCAACTTAAAGACAAAGCAGAGATCTAAATCAGTAAAGATAGGTTCTTCTTCGAACAGGTTAATCCATTGTTACTCTCTAATAATTGTACCAGTGATCAAATCTATTTAAAGAGTAGACTTAATAGTCTTTCATAAATCCTCTCACAAGGTGGCATTTCTACATTGAAGTGTTTAAAGACCTCTAACAAGGCCACTCCTAACAGGGTGATTAAATCCTCTAACAGGGTCACACCTAACAATGTATTTTGTAACCTTTAACAGGGTTGGCTCCTAACAGGGCTCACTTCAGAAGAGTGAAAAAAAGTAACTAGTTGCAATTGGTGGTTTTCCAAAATTGGGTTTCCATTTTAAATATTTGTGTCATATGTGTATATGTTATTTGATTTATGCTTTATGTTTCTGCACTTAATCACTAAAGGATAATAACAGTTAATATCTTAAGATTGCTTTGTTAACCGAGTAATAATAGAATATCTTTGTTAACCAAGTAATAGTGATAAGTTTGATTAAGACATCTAAGGGACTTGGATTTGTTTTTGCGGTAACTGATTAACCCCTCCCCTCTCAGTTACTCAACCCATTTCCAACGCTTAGCTAGCAGGAGCTAAAGATAGAGTTAACTGATTGTTTACTTTGCTTTCATTGATCAGTTAAAAGCTAAAGATAAGAAGGAGATTTAAAGCATGTTTTATTCCAAAAAACAAGGATAGATTTATGGGTTAAAGATAAAGCAAGCATGGAAAGATTTACAAATCAAGAAGTGATCAACAAAGAAAACAAGAAGAGAAAAGAACGGTGAAATCATGTCTATAAAAGGAGACAAGTAATTCATAATGAAAAGTGAAGAATGTTGAAGAGAATTCTGGTGAAAATAGAAGTCTTCATACAGACCTGATCATACAAGCTGAAGAACAGAGCTAAATATTTTTGTAGACACCGAGCAACAGAGAAGCAACAACATTCACCAAGCAGAAAGAAGTGGAGCAAAGGAATAGAAGAGAACATTGATCAGAAAGGTATTATGAGCTTACAACAGATCTGAACATCTGCAAGAATAATTTGTATTTATGAATAGATCATATACTGATTCTGTTTAAACATTGATTCAAAAAATATCTTAACAGAGTAGGATTTAACCATCCTTTATATATTTAGATACATCCCGAGGAGTATCAAAAGGTTTTCATGTTGACAACATAGTGAATGTTAGGTCAAGTGATAAACTGTTAGTGATAAATCCTCTAACAAGTTCACACTTAGCAGTGTGTTTGTAACCTTCAACAGGGTTGGCTCTTCACCGAGCTTACTTCAGAAGAGTGAAAATCTTGGGTTACCAGTCCCAAGTGGTTTTTCCCTTAACAGGGTTTGCACGTTAAAAATCCATGTGTCAAATGTGTATATGGTTCATTGCTTTAATGTTTTGCTTTACACATTACAAAAACATGATTGATCAATAAAGACTAAGCTATTTACTGTATTTTGGTAAAGGTTAAGAAAAGATAGACTGCTATTTGGTAAAGCTTAAGGAAAGGATAAATAGTATAAACACCGAGTAGTATATACATGTTAGATTCACACAAGGCATGCATCTTGTAGGACTGAAGATAACTAGAGGTTTTATATATCTGCTATAAATTTTTGGTTGAATATTGGATTAATTTTTGAGGCCACTGATTCACCCCCTCTTCTCAGTTATTCTAACATTACTTTGGAGTTAATTAAAAATGAGGCTATGGTTATCAAGGAACTGGAATAATGGGAGCTTTGGGAGGAAATACATTGGAAATATAAGTCTAGAATTGAATGGATACATGAAGAAGATATGAATACTACTTTGTTTCATAACTCTATCAAGGAAAGGAGAATTGGTAATCTCATTTCATCCTTAGTTTCTTGTGGGGGGATAGAGCTCTCCTCTTTGAGGGACATCTCTTAGGAATCCCATAATTATTTCTCTTCTTTGTTTAAGGAAGATTCACTCCATGATAGGGAAGAATACGTATATATTTTGGACTGTATTCCCCCCTTGTCTCTTGAGAAATGAATGAGGATCTCATTCGCCCTATTTTTCTACAAGAATTGTAGAATACTATTTTTCACATGAAAAATGGAAAAGATCCTGGTCTGGATGGCTTTCTAGTTGAATTTTACCAGGAGTTTTTTGAGGCTAGAAAATTGGACCTTCTAGAGGTGGTTCAAGAATCTCATAATAATAAGCAGGACTCAAGTTATGTCTCAAAAATATTATTCTTAATGAGCAGGGTGACTTTGTTACTGGAAGACAAATTTTGGATGGAATTGTGATTGCTATTGAATCTATTCATTCCATGGCCACTTCTAAAGAGAAAGCAATGTTTATCAAACTTGACATGACAAAGTCATATGATAGAATCAAGTGGGATTTCTTACAGAATGTTCTTTGGGATTTTGGATTTAGTATTGAATAGGTTAGTTGGGTCGTGAGTTGTGTTTCCTTTGCCTACTTCTCGGTCTTGGTTAATGGGAAATCCTCTGATATTTTTAGTACCTCTAGGGGTCTTCGACAGGGAGACCCACTATCTCCTTATTTGTTTATCATCCATGATGAGGGGCTTGGTAGAATCATCAAATCCAAGGTTGGTAAGGGATTTATTCAAGGGTAGAGTTGGGTTGAGAATCTTCTCCCTACTCTCATTTGTAGTTTGTGGATGATACCACTTTGATGGGGAGGGCTAGAATTAGTGAAGCTGTTGAATTCAAGAAAAATTTAAAGACATATTTGGAAGCCTCGGGGCAGAAGATTAATGAAGATAGTTCTTTAATTAATTTATTTAATACTCCTCATCTTATTCAAAATAATATTTCTCATATTTTTAGATTTTATGTTGGTTCCCTTCCTCTGGTCTACCTTAGGATTCTGATTGGTGTGGGTTCTCAGCATAGAGAGTTTTGGCAGGAAATTGTGGACAAGTTTCGCAAGAGGGTTAATCACAAGACTTGTAGATGCCTATCATCAGTTGGAAGAGATACTTTTCTAAAGTCATTTGTTTATGCTTTTCCTATATACAAATGTTTTGTGTAGGTAGCCTCGTCTAGTTTTGTGAAAGAAATTGATGCCCTCTCTTATCATTTTATTTGGTCTGGTAATTTCTATTCTTTTAAGTGGAGCTTGGTTAGGTGGGACTCAGTTTGTAGACCAAAGAAAGAGGGGGGTCTTGGTCTTAGACCTATTGGTTTAATGGGTTAGCTTCTAGCAGCCAAATTATATTGGAGATGGTATAATTGTCAGGAACATGATTGGGCTAGAATCATCACTCACAATTATCTCAGTGGTGTTGATAGTGTATCATCTTAAAATGGAAGCACTTCCATGTTAAGAATGTTTAGCCCTACTTAGGGGATTTTTTTGACCACCATCATACTATCCCCTCATTTATGCATCATCTCCTACTTGTGTGCCTGTTTAGGACCCTGATTGGGCCTCTCCGGGCACCTTCTATCCCACCTGGCACTTTTTCTAGGGGTTATGACCCCTGGGTCAAGGTCAACCTCGACCTTGACCTAGGTTAGGGTCAAACTCAACCTTGATCTAGGTCCCCCTTCCAAATCTGGAAGCTTGTCAGCTTCCAGAGATCATCAGAAATTCATTTTTCTTGCTTTCGGGTCGACTATTTTGGGTTCCAAAGCGGCAAAATCCTAAATTATATTTAATATAAGTCCTCTTCTAGGGGCATGGGTCTAATTGGAATTTAATTCTTCTATTTCAGCCTCCTTAGAATATTTTTCCCTAATTTCATATAAAAGGAAGCTGTTCTCTCTCATTTTCTCTAAGTGATAGAATAAGCGATTTTGAGCAATAAGAAGTCTTCTAAGTGCAAAAAGCTCTAACCAAGATTTTGTCAAGAAGAAAAAGGTTCAAGCATAAATTATTCTACATGTTCTCAATCTTTCAAGGTGTTCAAGTCTTCCTCTTAAGCATTCAAGCTCTCCATTGAAGATCAAGGATTCAAGCTTTCAAGCCTTTAAATGGAATTGGTTCAAGCATTCAAGATTTGTCATTCAAGCCCTAGATCTAGCCATCATGATGGTGTGATCTTCCTTCAAGATCCTTTGTGCATCCTCAAGACTCATTAATCATCTCTTCAAGGTGGATTTCAAGCATACAATCATGGGGGTTTATGGTTTCTATTGAGTCCAAGCTTTCATATTTACATATTTGTCTACATTTGAATTACAATTGCATATTTATTCAATATCATAGCTTCATTATTAGATTCAATTCTACTACTTGATATAATTCTATACTTTATTGATTTCAAGGTTAATTCCTAAATCGGGGTTTGAATAAGGCAAACCCCAACAAAAAAATCTTTTTTTTTCTTGTAGGTACAGGTTCAAGATTGAAGATTTAAACTCAGATTTGGATACCCTTTTCAGTGAACTATCAGGATCCACAAAAAAATTTTCTGTTAGACATGTGCAGGTCAGGGTCGAGATTATTGGGTCAGCGGTGAGATTAGTGGGTCAAGGTTGACCTTTTTCATAAGATGGTGTCGGATCGGAAAAATATTTTTGGGTTTTGTTCATCTCCGCTTTTCCTTTCTGGATCATACTTCAGATTTTCTAGAAATAGAGTATAGACCCTAGAAAAAAACATTCTTTGATCTATAATTATTTAAGGTTAGTACTTCCTCTCATCCTTTTCAATTAGTGTTATATATCATATCTCTTTAACTATAAAACAAAATTTAAGATCTTCTTCCTTTCTCTCATTTCCAAATGGTTGATTCATTTGTGTATTGATCCTTCTTTAGGGTTAATCAATTCAGATCTTTCATTTGTGCATTTGGGGATAAAAGAGGAACATCTTATCTTCCTCCCCCCTACATGCTTAATCACATTACAATATCACATCCATACAAATTACAAATTAAATGTAAAGGTTAAGGAAATACAACAAACCTAATAATAACAATCATAAATCAATTTTCTTCCTTTACATTTTGGTGAACCCGCGATAGACAACTCTTTCTTGTTGGTGTTAGATGCTTTGCCTCTTAAATTATCTCTTGCATACATATTAAATTAGTTTTATTTTATGATCTTGCATTCTAAAATACAAAAAGTATACATATTCATAAAAATACAACACTTCTTGCATCTCATTCATTATGAAGATCTTTTGGTGTATGGCTATTTTTCTTATTATGCTTCTTATAGAATCTCTTTATAATACTTATGATTTATATGAGAGTATCATCCATTTCATCTTGTTTGTTAATCTTCATATTTCACTTGCTTATTCTATTATGAGATTAACTAATACTAGTCTTCCTACTTTCAAAACTTTCATTAAAGATTTGTGTAGTGGACTCATTACTCTTTTGGATTATGTGAAGAATTGGGTAGATGATACCTCACCTCCTAATCTTCCTAGCCCTAATCTTATCAATTTTAATGCAATTACAAATATTCCTATTCCTATTTCTCCACATTCAATCCCTAGTTCTTCCCACACTTATGATGGGGCTCAAGCTAGGATCCATGATAATGATGTTCAAGAATTCTTTCATTTACCTTCACCTCCTTATCCAATCCATGTTTATGATAAAGGGAAAAACAAGGAAACCTCTTCTAGTCCTATCATTCCACCATACACAACATTTTATCATGAGCACCATAATCAATCTCCTCCCATCAAAGCTTTGCAAGATAGGTATACTACCGGATATACTATGGTGGATAAACAAGGCTATAAAGGTTTAGGGCTTGGTATCAATGAACAAGGCATTAAAAACCTGATTCATTCATCTCCTAAACAAGATATGCATGGTATAGGTTTTCCACCTCCTCCAATCAAGGTAGTGGTTCTTAACCACCGTCCTCCTCTTCATGTTCTTCTTCCAACACCTTCTTTAGATCACCATGATACTCCTCAAGATGTGGATAAGAAAGCGTATGTCCAATTAATGAATTCCAAGAAAGAAATCTTAAAACCTATTTTGAGAAATGCTCTCTCTAAATATAAATGTCCTTTTCATTATAGTAATAAACATTTACTTGCTCATTGTGTGCATTTCAAGCTATATGTTAGAGAAAGAGCTACTTTGGGAATTATATCTCATTCTCGTGCAGTATTACAATTTCTTCATAATTTTGATATAGGGCATTCCCCTCGTTCCTCTACAAGTTAGATTGCATTTTTCTCTTGTCTCTTCACTGGGGGGCAAGAGGTATTTTATTCCAGTCTTCTAGGATCCATTTTTATCTTAGCATATATCTTGTTCAGAGCTTAATTGGTTATTCTTTCTATATTTTATCCCTATAAATCATTCATGATATCTTTTCTAGGACATTTGTTTTGTAAATATATCTCTTTGCTATGAAATATATTGATATAATTTGATATATCCCTTGCCTTCACACCTGGGGGGCAAGGTATTTTCCTTCTTCCTCTATCTAAGGATCTACTTTCCTTAGCTTAGTGGCATTTGTTTATCATATAACATTATTTCCT
>MU227033.1:1159311-1186164 GCA_018584345.1 Thuja plicata
TGTTTGTCTTGTATAAATTTGTATAATGTACACTTATGGATAATAATATATATTTTTAATTATAATATAATAATTATTTTGATTTTGCAACCAACATTTTTGTTTGATATATTGAATGGGGTGAAAAAATAAAAATTTTGATGATTTTGTAACTTCAAATTTTCATATGTATACTTTAGAAAAAATAGTATTATTTAGTGAAGAGAAATATGGCCAGCTATTTATTATTTTAATAATATAACATAACAAAATAGTAATTAGGACAAAAAAAATTATTATTATTAAAAATATAAATATATATTTAACTATTAATTTCTTATATTTATTATTTTAATAATATAACATAGCAAAATAGTAAATAAGACAAAAGAAAAATGATCAAAATAAATTATTTTATAAATTAAATTAAATATTTATTCTAAGCATAAAGAGTTAAAAATTTAAAAATTTAAAAATAAACAATTAAAATTAATTGTTTTTAAAAACTATAGTTAAATACGAAAGACATTTAAGAATTTTAAAATCTTAAATGCTAAAAGTAGTTGAATATAAAGTATATCATTATATTATATAGTTTAATTTCAAAAAGATGGCAAATATTGATAGCTCCAATAATGAGTAATACATTTATAATGTACATTTAGTACAAATGACATGACATGTTTTTTAATGCTGCCAATAAATGACTACCATGTGCTTTTTTAATTTTTTTTTAATTAAGCTTTTAAAATGTGAATTTTCTCATTGCCTTTTTTATTCACAACCAATAGAATTATAAATAAATAGCATTATTTAGATTTTTTAAATATGTTAAAATTATCAAACTTTACAAAACAGAAATAGACGTAAAAAATCTTGAAATATATTGGTAAGATTAATTGCATTTCAAAACTAAATGAATGCAATAGTTTACCTGCCTATGGCAGGAACTAATAATTTGTTTTCACTTGTGGTAGTAGATTTGACAATCTAATGGATTAGTGCACTCTAGTGTGAATGTAAATATGTAATGATAATTTTATAAAGTAAAATGAAAAAATTGATATAATAGGTTGAATAGGTGTGATGTTCAAACCATTCACGTGTTTGGACCAATTGATTACCTTTTGTTTAATCAACTTTTTAAAAGTTATTGACTAAGTTCTCCCATTAGATTGGCTTTTGTGATAACAAGTGGTTGAAAGATCATTATCTTTTACAAGCAATTGGAAGGAAATATATCATAGAGTTTTTGGTCTAAACTATAGAATGGTGAAATCAAATGTTAAATATTTCTTTTCAAATTTTCATTTTGATTATCAATGGTCATCTCGATCTTCTTGTTGTATTTGAATTTGAAAAATATTGTATAAGATAGTCATTTTACTTTCTTTATGGGATTGATATATTTTTGGCATTTTATCTTTAAGAATATATGGAACTTGTATTTTATAATTTTAAGAAGCACATAATGTAGAAGTAGAAAATGATAGCTTTCCGACCAATTTAAAATCAATGATTATTTCTTCTTAGTAAATGTTCAATAATTTCAAGGAAGGGTTGTATATTTTATATCATATATGTTAAACAATTTACGAGATATCATGATTGTAAATATAATAAAATAATTTAGTTAAAATTATCTAAAGCATATGATAAACAAGTAATGGTTTACAACCAAATATTGTAATAGCTACTTAAAACAAGATAAATATACATGAGCTAAATCACATGCCAAACATTTTGTGAACTTGATATAATCAAAATTTTCTTCTACCTTTTTTTTTGGTTTCAAATACATGTCATTAAAAATAATGGAGGTATTAGGATTATCAATGTTTGACACCTAATACAAATAGTGGTTTACACATGGTTTGCTATGTCAAATTGTAGACATGTATACAAATTCAATCATTTTTGTGTCAGACATTTATAATACTGATAAACCTACCTCTATTGTTTTTTATTAAGGTAACAACAGGTTTTGAAGGGGACCCGAAACCCTTTACGTATAACCAAAATAAAAGAAGAAAGCACCAAAATGACAACAATCTGTCAAAGATGACATATGACCACAAAACGGGCTTAACCCTTGATTAGACAATAAAGAACATAAAGATTAAAAAAAAAGACAATGATTACTTCCAGCAAAACATTGTCGAAACAACTTCCAGCTGCCAAAACAGTCCAGCAGTAATTACTCACCAACATCCATCTGGTCTTCCAAAATATGGATTTCTTCCATTTGCAATTCCATAGTCTGGATCGAATCTCACAGCTTTGTGATGTCTTTCATCTGAACATCATATTTCTTTTTGGTGCTTGCTCTGGTCCTGGTTCCCTGGCCCAAGGTCTGAGTTTCCTGTTTACCTTCTTCCTCCTTCTTAGCTCTTTCATTGTAGTTCCCTTCCAGCAGGGATCGAAGCGGTTTCAGGTTATCCATAGAGTTTTGCATGCCCATTTTTCTTATCGTAGTCAGCTTTTTGAGAATAACATTGTTGTTATTAAACTTCTCAGTGATATTTTTCAGCCTGTTCTCAACCATGGTGTTTAAATTTTCTTCCATAGTGAAGTTTTTGTTGTTTACCTTATCAAAGACATCTTTCCCTTGCTAGTACATGGCTGCAACATTATGCATTTTGTTCATAATTTCCTCCATCAAAGAGTTTCTTTCTTCCAGATCCTTGTATTTGACCTGCATCTCCTTCATATCATCCTGAATCCATTTTTCAATGTTATAGCCATTCTCTGCTTTATTTCTATCCATTTGGAGAAAATAAATATTAACAACTCTTTTAACTTTGATGTCTTTTTCCCTGAGCTCTTCTTCCAGGCTCCTCTAGTTCTGATCATTCGTCTGCTCATTTTCACTATTCAGATTCTCTTGGGGTGAAGGAATGACATCGCAGTAATCATTCTCTTTTTGGTTATCCTCCTCAATGTCAATATCCTTGATGTTGATGTAGACATTTTTGGTCACTTCCTCAGCACCAGTGTCCTCTTTGTTCTCATTGTTACCCTTTACATTCTCTTTCTCCTCAAAGTTCCCCGAATCCCTGTTAATCTCCTAAATCTCTTGGTTATGCTTCTCTTTATCATCATTGTTGATATGCTGGTCCACAATGAAGGTATCAACGAGATTATCAATTTTCTCATAAATCTCTTCTAGAATAGTGTTGTCCGTCTTTTGGGTATTCTCAATTTCCCCTTTCTCGCCCATAGGCTCATTAGTTATAGGGATATTAATATCTATTTCTTGTCTATTGCTCGGCTCCCCAACCAAGCCTACATCATCAGAAGATTCCACATCCTACTCATCTTTTGTTCTCATCCCTTCAATATCATTCTAAATTGATAGAGTAATGTCAGCAAAAATAGGGCCTTTACGACTTCTTTTGTTTGAAGCCTTTCTTGAATTCTTGCTTGTAGAAATCTCCACACTCTTCCTTTTTACATTGTCAATTTTCTTAGGTATATGGTCAGGAATATGGGTTTTAGCATAGTCCATAATCAGAAGGATAAGACCCTCATGAAAAATAGGGGATGACTTAACTCTATGATCAATTATACTCTGATTAAGTGAACTTAATAAATAATAGGGGAAAGAAGCCCTAATCTCATGACAAAAATGGTTAACCAGAACAAAGTGGTAGTTATAAACCTTGGAATACCTACCATCAAGTGTGAAGTACTCCATGATCACTCTGATGACAAAGGCCCAGATTCGCTTGATGTTTGACAACATATTGTAGTCCAGGTCTCCTTTCACAAGCATGGCCCGCTCCTCATTAGTCTTCGTGAAAGTTTTATAGGATTTATTACCCTCTTTTTTATCTTTTGAGAATTGGATTCCCTCAAAGGGGAGACTAGTGATCTCAGCTAGGTGTTCCAACATTAGGGTAAATGATTTACCCATAATTTTCACTTTCCCATTCTCCCAACTTGCCACAAATGCCTTTGTAACCTCCTTATTGTTACCATGGAGCCGTTTGAGATATCTATGCACTTTTCCCTTCTTGAGCTTTCTCCTGACTTCCTTTTCCTTCCTCCATTTTCATACCATAGGTTCTTCCCTTTTAAGGTCTCCACCCATTTCTTTGTTCACCTCCATTTTGTCATGATCTCTAGAAATCTTTGAGTTTTTGACAGAGTTAGACTCAATGTGCATACAAATCTTCAAATAAATAGAATGACTCTTAAAACCCTAGAAAGCATGAGGCAAGTTTTTGACATACTTTGGGTCAATGTGCCAACATGAGATCTTCAAATAAAAGGACTGATTCTTGCTACCCTAGAAAGCATGCTGCGACTTGAAATCATAATTTCTATGACACTTCACTTGGCACATCATTGTCACCATACCACAAATCCATATCGCATTAATCGATATGATTAATACGATTAAATTCACCTACCTTGTGGTTAACCCAGTCATAATTGAGAAATGAATTAATATCATCATTAAACTTAGCTATTCTGTACCACTTACAAGTGACATCATTTTTCAATCCTAGGTTTGCAAGACTATCCACCACTTGGCTAGTTTCACAAAAAATATGGGTGATAGGAAAAGAGGTGAATTTTGATTCCACATCCATAATTTTATCAATAATATGCTCAATTGTCCATGAAACCTTACTAAGACCTTTGATATTATTAATAATATTTAAAGAGTCACCCTCTAGCCATACTTTCTTACATCCTAGCTCTTTCACCAGCAAAATCACATTAAGAGCTACCATAGCTTCTGCTCTATGGTTCGATTGACAAATACCATTATGATCTCTTATTATGCCACCTCCTCCATCAATACCAGGATTGCCTTTCGCTGCCCCATCAAAGTTAGCTTTAACCCAGTCTTTCGGAGGTGAAGTCTAGATAGCTATAGATCTCTGAGAGTTGGTTTTATGATCAGGAACTCTGACATGCCAATCACTATTCCTCACACTATCTTTAGACTCATTTTTTGAGAAGAGATAGTTTTCTTCCAGTGCCCTACTGATTTGGTTTCCAACAGCTTCAGGGCAAGATTGTTTCTCTCTGAAGATTCTATGGTTGCGTTCTTTCCATATTCGCCAACAAAAGTGTGGAGGAATTAGGGACCAAAGATCTTTACCAATAAAATTATGAGGGGGGTAGCTCCATTGAGTAACAAAATCCTACCATTTAAGAGGGAAGCACCAGCAAAGATTCCATTTTCTAAAGATAATTTCCCAAACCTTACGAGAGAAGGGACAGTGTAGCATGATATGATCACAAGATTTAGAATTTTCCAAGCAAAGAACACATCTATTCACAATATTGAATCCCCTTTTAGTAAGATTATAAATGGTTAGTGGTTTATTTTGAATAAGAAGCCAATAAAAGAAATTGATTTTGGGAGTGAGTTTATTATACCACACATAGGAGCAATGAGGCCTCTCCTCTCTTTTATTAAAAAGATTGATAGCTAAAGCCACCATGTACTTGCTATTAGGTGTTGAATTCCAAACAACCGAGTCTTGGAAGTTATATTTAATATACCAGGTCTGTAGCTCATGTTGGAGGGAAACAAATCTACTATCAATTTCTCCTAGGTTCTTCCATTTGTTATCCTCCCAATAATCATAAGCTTTAGTTCCAATAGATCCTTTGCATCTATCAATGGCTTGTTTCCACTCTTGATTGTTAGACAAAGGCACATTATGGATCCATTCATCACCCCATAATTCAATTCTCTTACCATCTCCCAGCTTCCATCTTTTACCTTTAATAATAAGATCTTTGGTCAAGTTTATGCTATTCTAGATAGAAGATCCATTGATACTGATATCATCATTTATAAAATCCTCCAAGGATTTATAAGTGAAAAGGTATTTGTTTCTAATAATACAATTCCATTCTTTTTTATCTCCATAAATTCTCCAAATTTGTTTAGCCAAAAGGGCTTTATTGACATTTTTTATAGTTCTCAGATCAAGACCTCCCAAATTTTTAGGTTTGCATACTTTATCCCAAGACAAAAGACTAATCCTTTTCTTTTCTTCAACCCTTGACCAAAGGAACCTTTTCTGGATTTTCTCAATCTTGGTAGAAATTTTGTGGGGTATTTTAAACATGCTCATATCATAAACAAGGATATTTTGAAGAGTTGATGTCAATAATTGAAGTTTTCCCGAATTACTAAGAAGAGCCCCTTTCCAACTAGCAAGCTTATTTTTATATCTGTCTATGATAGTATGCTAGAATCTTTCTAGAGGTTTGGAACAAAGAGGCAACCCCAACTAAGAAGAGGTAAGTTTACCAATAGAACAACCAAGGATAGATGACATCTTCTTCTGTCTTTCTTCCAGAGTATTTATAAAAAAAATTGAGCTCTTAGACCAGTTGACTAGTAGAAGCAGTATAAATAGAAAGGGATTTCTTCAAGTTTCTAGCTTCTTTAACAATAGCCTCCCCCATTATAAGAGTATCATCCACAAATTGTTCATGGGAACAAATAGTTCTAGTTGAAGACAGTTGAATGCCACTTATTTCACCTTTTGCAACCATTTTATTGATGTATCTCCCTAAGCATTCAACAAGAATTGCAAACAAAATTGGAGAAATGGGATCTCCTTGTCTCAGACCTCTAGTCGGTCTAAAAAAATTAGAGGACCCCCCATTAACAATGATTGAAGAGGAAACTATGGAAACCAGTTGCATTATAATTTTGATAACACCTTTGTCGAAGCCAAAAGAAGACAACACCATTTGTAGGAATTACCAGTCAACTCTATCATAAGCCTTAGATAAGTCCAATTTCATCATAAAACCCTATTTTTTAGCCGTTTCCAAACAATGGATATTCTCATGAGCACAATTATGGAGTCCAAAATTTGTCTCCCAGGGACAAAGCCATTCTACTAGGGGGAAATGATATTCAGAAGAAACTAAAGAAGTCTGGAGGTAATAACTTTAGAGATGATCTTGTATAAAGAATTACACAAGCTAATAGGTCTAAAGGCTTCCATAGTATCAGCTCCTATATTTTTAGGGATGAGGACCAAGAAGGTAGCATTGAGTTCCCTGAGTAGGCATTTAGTGCCAAATAACTCTTTGATGGCATCCTGCACATCATTTTCAAGGATATTCTAGAATTGCTGGAAGAAAAACATAGGGAACCCATTAGGGCCAGGAGATTTCTCCCCTTCAAAAGAAAAAATTGAATTCCTAATCTCCTTATTTGAAGGAATAGCTTGGAGAAATTTATTAGTTGGATCATCAACCAGATTAGGGATAGATGAAATAATTTCCTCCTGTTCAGACCTATTCAAAGTAATTTCCTTAGATAAGAGATTAGAAAAGTATATGAGCATTTCTGATCTAATATCTTCCTCCTTCCTTATGGTCTTATCTTTATACCGCAACTTTTCTATCCTATTAATGGCTTATGTTTCATAGCCGTCATATGGAAGAATCTTGTGTTTTTATCCCGAGCCTTGAGCCATAGAGATCTAGATCTATGTCTCCAAAAATATTCCTCCTTAGTAATAATATTGTGATAATCAACCAAAAGAGTTTTTTTCGTAGCTTTGCTTTCCTCAGACAGACCTTCATTCTGGATTCTATCCTGAATTTCCTTTATGTTAGACTGCAATCTCCCTTTCATTTGGAAAATGTCACCAAAAACTTCCTTGTTCCAGATTTTAAGTTTCCTTTTAATAGTGCTCAGCTTCTTAGAAATTCTATACATAGCTCCCCCTTCAATAGTATTGTTCCACCATTCTTCAATCTTTTCTTTTAATTTAGGATGAGCTAGCCACATTTTTTCAAATCTAACAGGGATATTATTTTTACCACTAATCTTTTTAACATTTAAAGATATGGGAAAGTGATCAGATCCTATACGCATTTCAGAAGAAAGAGTACAAGAATACCTTGATAGACAATCATGGGTTAGGAGGGCTCTATCTAGTTTGACCTGGATCAAGTCATTCCCAGTGTGTCAATTCAACCAAGTCATGTAATCAATTCCTTCCAAATCAATATCTAAAAGAGCTTCCTCATTGATGTACTCCACAAGATTAGTTCTTCTATCTAGCTGGGATGAGATTCCACCCTTTTTCTCCTCATTTTTAAGAGGAGTATTAAAATCTCCCATTATCATCCAACTATCTTGTTGAAACTAGTTACGGATTTCTCTCACTCTTTGCATATACTTTTTTCTACCTCTTCTAGTATTGGGAGCATATATATTGATAAGGTTCCAGAAGAAATTATGCTTCATATAAGAAACCTTAACCATCAAAATGTTTTTCTCACTAAAAATAAAGGTACAATCAACAATATTTTTGTTCCAAAAAATACCAATGCCTCTAGATGCTCCTTAAAAATCTCCTCCTATACTCCCATAGTTTTTCAACACATGCATTTTTTCCAGCTTGTCTTTGGGCATTTTGGTTTCTTGAATAAGTAATATGTCTGGTTTTCTATCTCTCACCAGGTTCCTTAGGACATCCTGTTTATGGGGACTATTAAGCCTTCTTATATTCCAAGATATTACTTTCATTTTAATGGCTTGGGGAACATATCTCAGGATTGGTACGCTACTTACCATCTGCTATATTATGTTTTTCTTCCCGCTCTCTTATTTTTTTGATTGACGATATTCCTCTTTTATATTTAGGGGTTCCCACATCAACCTTGTGTTGTCTTGTTGTCTGAACCCCGCCTTGATTTTGGTTCTCTTTTTTTTAGCTGATTCACTCATATTTCTATTGTTCTGATCTCCTTTTTCACCTAAGTTTTTATTGGAGTTTTTTTTCCTTTATCTGTATCCATGGAACTTCTTGAGCTTCTTGATTTACCTCTGAAATCAAGTAAATCTCCAATCTTTCTTCACTCTAAAAATCTACTATAGGGGATGAGGAATCATCATCATTGTCTTTAGAGAGACTGTCATTGAGATCATGTTCCCCATTGTTTCCTTCTTTAGGATTAGAAGGACCTGAACCAGTAGGGGAAGAAATTTCTATCACTTTATTTTTGGGTATAATGGTTTCTGTTTCTAATTCCTTCACATTTGGAGAATCTTGCACTTTTCTAACCTCATCTATTTCTTCATTCTCAGTATTTAGCTATTTTTCCATGATGATCTGGTTCTCAGTACTCAATCCTTCCTCTATTTCATTGTTAACTATTCCCTTAGTATTATTATCCTTCAATCCAGGATCTGGGTTCCCTATAGATTTTTCATTCGGATTGGTTTTATGCTTCCATACTCTTTTTGGTTCCCTCTTATTTCCTTCCTTTTCTTTTTGTTTATTTAAGGGACATTGTTTAGACCAATGAACAACTTTTTTGTAGGAAAAATAAGCAAAAGGAACCGATTCATATTCAACAGCTTGAATATGCTTATGTAGCTTTGACTTGATAATGATGACCTCAGGTAGATCCATATTTTGGTGTATATTTACACAGATTCTAGCATAGACCAGTCTAGATTTGGCAGATGTCATCAGATCTATCGATAGGAGTTCTCCAAAAGCACTCGCTAGACCTGTAAAGACATCCTCATGCCAGTATTTCATTAAGAGACTAGGTAATCTAACCCAAACATGGGCTGTATCAAAAATATTTGCATTCAGATCCAGATTTGTAACTCATTTTTGAAGTGCTAGAGATAATTTGCCAAACATCCAGGGTCCCCCACATAACACTTTTGATAGATCTTCCACATTTCAAAAAACAAATGAGAAAAACCCTTTCAACATTGCTGCTATATCTACTTGTCCCTTAAGTTTCCATTTGTGATAAGTGAAGTCTCTGACAAGCTCAATGTTTGGTTTTATCCCCATGAATTTGCCTACCAGTGTGAGAGCCATATTGGATATAGTATGGTCCACAAGGGGATTAGAAAGGGAAATACCAAAATAACCCTTACTAGGCTCAAAAATGTTGTTAATACTAGGGAAAGAGCATTTTCCCATTGGTTTTATCCCGAATAAAAATGACCAGCTACCTTTAGACTAATTTATGTCTGAAGCATAACTATTTGTACCGGCCAGAGAGCTCTTACCTTCAGTTGAAGTTTTTTCTAGTTCACCACCTCGGGAACAAGGGTCCTTGTCTTCATATGAATCTTTAGTGGAGCCCTCCCCTGATGATCCTCCTATGTTCTACTAGTCTCCTGCAACTGCAGATGCCAGGATTCCTCTAGCATCACATTTCCCACCATTTTGTTAGCACTTTTTCTTGTTGAATCAATCTATAGCTATTCAAGCTTGACTCTCAGATTCCCAATTTTAGATTCATACAGGGAAAAGGCTAATTAACAAGGATATAATCCTTCTACACTTCGAGCTCCATAGACTCGGGTGGGTGTACCTCTTCAGAATCACTACTTCTCAATGAAATCCTACATTGGATTAGGGGTTCTCACAATGATTTACTAATGTCTTTTGCTGCAACTGATGTAGAGCTTAGAAAGCCAATCCATGATTTTAACAAAATTAAACAACAATGTAGAAAAATGGCAAATGTGACAAGGATGTTCACCTTTCTTCTCTTTGAGTTTGAAACTCAGGAAGGCTAACCTATAAGATTAAACTCTTTAATGAATCACCAACAATGTTTGTATTATTGAATACAGATTCTGAACATTCATGATTTTAAACAGGAAATGGAAAATGGTTTGATTTTAAATAATTGATGATGAAAACTACAAGACAAGCAAGGACCAGTGCCTTATCTATTGGGCAGTAGAGTCAAATGAATATACAACTCCATAAAACCATCCAACTCCAAACACACATAAACCAAGTGAAGTGCCTTACAAATCACTCTTCTCAATCCAATACCCATACATCAAATTCGTATGCAAATCTTGAACTCTCAGATTTTGCCTATAAGAATTAATCTCTCCTTGAAAGAAACTCAGAGACAAACTCACAACTACCTTATAACTGGTGCATTAAAATGCCTTATAGATTAACACACAAGAATTAAAACCAGACATACAAAGACATCAACAAATATAGCATGGGGATTCTATTTGTTCTTTATTGAAAAATCACCTGATTATGTACATTTAAGACTAAGTAATTAGAAAATAAGACTCCAAAGCTAGAATACTGCCCAGCAGTGTAAAATTCAACATCCTTGTTACAATGGAGAAAAAGCCAGATATAGGATAATGGGAAAAACAAATTCAGTCACCGACACCTGTCCTTCTCCTTCAAGAAAATATATGCAACTACTTCTTTCTCTAACTGCAAAAATCTGATTTGATCTGCACTCAAATAGTTTACAAAATCAGAATCCTCATCTCAAGACCTTTCCAACGGTATATGATACTTGCTGATTTTGACAAAAATTGCCCCCTGAATCACTAAACAAACTTCCTCTCCCGTGCAAACTTTCTGAATAGTCTGAATATCTTGAAATATTTGAGTTTACATGTCTTTTCAATAGTTAGACTATTGAATTGAGATGATATTTCATTTTAATATTATGCACATATTATCTCTATTTTGCACTGATTTTACCTTTTATTACCTTTATTCTCCAGAATAGACCAAATTTTGACACTTGTCACATGCTAATTTGCTGCTCTAAACTAGCCTTAGAACTCCTCCTTTAATCCCAGTTCACTTCTACTCATTGTATCTGAGTCTTTGAAAGATTTCTTTAACTATGATTAGATCTGGAGACTTGGAGACAAGCCTTAGTCTCTAAGTCTCTGAATATGCTTAACTCAACCACACCTTGACCGCACCTTGACTAAACTTAGCTCTGAACAATGTAGTCTCCAAGTCTCAAAAATATTTCATTAACCCTAGTTAACATCAGAGACTTCACGCAGACCCTTGATCTTCATCTTGATCAAATTGGATGATTAGGGCAAAATCGCACGATGTTAGGCACTTAACATCTTTCATTCTGTGACTATGTGACTGCAGTTAGTCACTGAATCTTAGCGGTTACTTCTTAACTATGGCTATCTCTCACAACTGCATGACTACACAGTCGTGTGATCTCAAACTGTTTGGCAGTTAACCGTGATCCTTCCGCAACCTCATGACTGGCGGTTATCTCCGAGTCTTGGCGGTTATCTCCTCGTGACTGCATGATTTCCTGCCACATGTCCCATTAGCCTTGTCATCCTTTGCACCACCTATCTACAAAATTTCATCTTTGTCGCCCGAGCAGGCTTCCTGAGGCATCCGTCGCCTACACGCGCACGTGAAGAGAGCCTCCTTCTCTGCTTCACATTTGTATATGTTTTCCACTTTGCTTATAAAAATTTTCATTTTCACCTCCAGGAGCAATGTGGGACTAATTCCCCTCAAGTTTTAAAGCATTTACCAGTTTTCTATCTCATAATAACTGGGGCCCACCGCGCATTGAGTCCTCCAGCCAAGGGGCCGCCATAAGCCTCTTGGATCTTTTACTTATTTCATAATACATGCTCCAAAGTATATAAATACTAAACAAATTCCACTCCCAACAAATGTGGGATAAATGCTCTGTGCATTTTCCAAGCTTAGAAGCCTCTCCTGCTTACCTACGCAGATTCTCAATGCCTTTTTGCTGGTTTGAAAGCCTCCACCAAGTTCTGTGTACCATCCTTTTCTCAGGCTTTGCTTTGCATTGGTTTTGAAACCTTTTTTTTTAAAATCCTCCATAATGCAATGTGCAGGGTAGTATGCATTTGGTTTTGCTGTGCATTAAATGTTTTTAAAAAAAAAAACCCTCCATCCAAATGCTGCGCAACATTAGAAGTGTTTTACAGTTTAAAAGTTTTTAAATAAAACTTCAAATCTTCCTCCAAGTGCCCACGCTCGCATTTCACCTCTTTTCAAAATGTATTGAATGTATTTTAAAGCATTTAAATCCTTCAATCCCTTCATGGCATGCTGCGCAATCACTATGTTTTGTTTGCTAGCTTCTTCAACATTGTACAGGCATTGCTGACATTTACTATGTCCTTTGTCTCTTCTCCAATTGCTGCGTGGGCTGCTCTCCAAACTCCTACGTTGGTTGCAGTGTTTTTAATGTTTCAAACTTACAATGACTTCCTCCCTCTGGCTTCTATGCAACACTCCACTTGGTTAAAATACATTAACTTTTATTTGTTTGCTGGCTTCCCTCCTACTACACAGCATATGCTTTTGATTGGTTTTTTAAAAACATTAAAACTTGCTTTTGGCCTCCATGTGATGCGCATAATCTCTGTGATTACACTACATTTGCTATATTAATATTTTAAAACCTTTAATAATCTCCTTTGATCATTGCGCAATCCCTCTATTTGCTACGATAGATTTTATGCCTCTATTTCACTTGGCATTTACATGTTTTAAAACTTCTTTATATTGCTGCGCTGGGATTTACTAGTTGTCATTTGGGATTTAATTCTTTATATATATTGCATGAGATATCTCATTTCATCCTCCACCAAGTGCTGCGCAGCCTTATGCAATGCAAACATTTGTTATGTTTTTGTTTTTAAACTTCTCCTCATACTGCGCAGGGTCTCTGGCTGTCCCCTTTCAACGTAGCATCTTCTTTCTTTGCATTTGTTATGTTTCCATTGTGCAGGATATTTTCAATTAAAAAAACCATTGTTTTAAGGAGTTTATCCTCTTCAATGTCTACGTGGACTTTTGGTCTCTTGCGCAGCTACTTGAATTTTGTCTTGCATAAAGTATATGCAATGAGAAATAATAATTTTGAACATTAAAAACCATCCTGGGGTCATCCCTCTAGTTTAAGCAGCCTCTATGCTTTGTAATGTTAAAAATAATTTCACAAATCTTCCTTGGAGTGCCCACACAGCTATCTGGCAATGTATGGCTGTTTGAAATGTTTTTTAAAAGAAACTCCAAAATCCCCAATATACTCGGTGCTGGTTCCTCCAAACTCCCTTTGCATTAGCTTCTTATGTAACAATGGTTGTAGAATTTGGTTTTGCACCTACTAAATTGCATTTGCCTCAAGCTCTTTAATGAGTTTGGTCTCCATTTGTGCTCCTTCCAAATCTTGAAAAACCCACTTGCCAAGTGCATTTGATTGTATATTTATTGAAAAAAATTTCAACAAATCCAACTTGCACATTCCAGTCAATCATTTTTCTCTTATGCATCCTTCTGGTCCTCATGTACTTCAAACTTGCATCCACACTCTGAATACAAACCATTATGCAAATTTGATTATAAAGTATTGAACTAGAGGCCTTTACAATCACTTCTGACATCTCTGCAAATTAGCCATTTTAATGACAACTAGCCTCAGGAACTAGTCTCAAGACTGACTGAACAACACTCTGCAAATATGGGAACTGGAAAACCCTCTCATCTCTAGCATCTGAACATAGTCACCAACTATGTTGGCTTGGAAATATTAGGTCCAAAAGATAATACCACTCAAAGTAAGCAATTTTATTATATTCTGCAATCAGAAGTTTTCAAACTTGTGCAAACAATGCCAGAAATGCAAATTGGAAGGAAACTAATTTAAATTCTGAGGAACCATCACTCAGTAGAGTGACTCATTCATAATAAATAAATATGTATGCAAAAGGGCTTTGCTGGATTCAACCTCAGGTGCAAGGTGCGACTGATCAAACTTGGACATTTCAGAATACTCTGCAAGTGCCAATGCTAAAACAACATAAATCTCATTCAGATCGGCCATTGCAAGATTACCAAAAAACACCCTGAGACTTCACCAAAATTCACAGTAGTACATTCATATGCAAAAATATTGGTCCCATAATTAGTTCTTGAAAACAACTTTTAGACAAAAATTTATCATTCCATGAAAATGACCATTCTGCAAACTTCATTATGTTTAACACTGTCAATCTGCATAAAACATCTTTGATTCTAACTTCAAAAACCAACCAAAAGAGAACCTTAAAGTCTATAATCTTAAACATAATTTCATGTTTACACATGGAATATGAATCTTCAGTTAACTTACTTCGATGATCAACTGATCAATCGTCACACATATACAAAGTCAGCACCTTACAATTTTCTGAATTTAAAACTTAGTAAATATGCAGAAATCTGATTTGGAATCAAGTTGGAAAAGTGGTCAAGCGGATTGGCCAAGGGATAGCATACCATTCACTAAAATAAATCAAACTTCCTTATCTCTTCTCTTTTCTCCTTTCTCTTTCAAGACTGGAAACCCTTTATTGAAAACAAACACCACACAATTGAAAGGGAAAGTGACTATACAACATGTACATTATTTAAAAAAGACTCAAACCTTTTCACAACTAAAATAAGCACTTGCCTCTATCAAATATATGATTTTCTTCTTGGCATGCAAACATCAAAATGAAAATGTACTTGTACAAATGCTGTTCAAACTCACAAGGAATCATAAAAATGAAGAATACCTTATTTGCAATTCCTTTCATGCCTTTAGAAGTTCTTCCATCAGAGTCAGCATAACCAAAAGTTTGAAACTCATTCTTCACGTCAGCAAATATCAAAAAATATGAACCATGACAATGAGAAAATGCATCACCATAAGAAACATCAAACTCCATTTGCATTACCCCCTCATTAGTTGGCTGATCCATAAAGAAGTTAAATGACTCATACTCACATAAGCCATGAATACCAAAATCTGGAAATACTTCACAATGGAAAGACATATCAACATGTTCCTCAAAACACGGATTGAAAACCACCTCCACTTGCAAATTTCCCACATGGTCACAAGGAGCCATCTGATCAATATCATAATCCTTCTCACTACATGGAACAATGAAACCATCAAATGCAAATTCAAACTCACAATCATTTTCAGCCCATGAAGAGATACATTCTGATTTCTTACTCGATATTGACACATTTTCAACATCAAAATTAGAACAAATCAAATTTGAAAACTCAATACATTCCTCAAACAATGGATTAACAACACTGTGTTTTTCTCCTATGTGAACATGGTAACAAAGAGATGGCTGATTTGTATCAATGTCCTCATCAAATGCATCATTAGTTAAAAATTTGAAGACATTAGTACCCCTACTGTCATAATCACTATCATAATCACTTTCAGCATATGATTCAAAATCAAAGATATCACTATAAGTAGATTTAACACTTTCATCATTAGGAAAAGAAGTGGATGAAAAATTCATACTACCTTCTTCAAACGGAGGAGATGGGGAAAGACACCAATCATCCTCAAGTTTCTCATTATGTGTAGGATTTTCATTACACAAACAATTCATATGCTAAAGTTGATCATCATTAAATGAATGGATTTCAACAACACACTCATCTAGCACTTTACCCTTTGACTGAAAATACTCAACTAATTGATCTTCATTCTGATTTTCATTCATAATATCATGATAAATTTGAAAGATAGTATCATACTCCATCTCATAAGGAAGACCATCACTTACTATCCCTCTTTCCTTAAGTTTTGACACCAAATCTAGTTCAAAGCTCTTAACACCAAACTCATTTGTATCACGCTGTTGTAAAATATTATTTTCAGAATTGGTGAAGATACTCTTACCTTCACATGTTGATTTGCATTCACTTCCATGAATGCTCTTATCTTCCCATGCTACACTGGGCTCATATAACAACAACAAATCAACATCTTCCAACATATCATTCTCTTGTGAAACATAGGTTTCAACATCCTCTTGATCCTCATAAGAGTGTATAACACATACATCCTCTTTAGAATTCAAAACATTATTAGTATCATTGCATCTAGGATCAAAATTAGAGGATATTTATGATATAATTTTGTAAGGAAAAGATTTATTGAGAAAGTCAGCATCATAAGTATTTGAAACATCATTCGTTGCTACCATTCCTTGGGCACATGTATTGCTATCATCATTAGAAGTTTCCTTTGTATGCAACAAAGGATCACTAACTATACATCTATTCAAATCCGAATTCAAGACCTGATTAGAAACCAAAGAAGAGGTGTCAACACACCTACTTGGTGCTGCAAATATTTCATTCTACTCTTGTCCATTCTCAAATGTGTTTTGCCAGCAAATCCCTCTAGAGAAATGGTTTTTTGTCAATCCGTATTTGGCATTGTTTTCAATCTCTATTGCTATCCTAACAACCTGATGCAAAGTCTTTCCTTGTCTCTCAACCTATAACTCATCTTCTTTTCAAATGCATCAAAGTAAACCATAACACACACATGATCTTGAGGTCTACTACTTTCAGGTATTTCATGTAAAGCTCTTACAAATCTGATATTAAAATTAGGAACTAATTCATCTTCTTCAATCTTAAGATTCAACCATTCAGTAAATACATCGCTCAAATTCATTCTCACCAAATTATTCCATAAAGGCAACATGTAATTCATCCCAAGAATAAATTGAAAAAGTTGGTAAAAAAGAAAACCAGTCCCTAGCATTATCTTTCAAAGTTTGAACAAACAACTTCATGTATACATCTTCATACTCTATTTTAAAGTCACCCAATAAATCAATGAACATTTGAACATGATGACTTACTGAAACAACTTGATCTCCACAAAATCTTGGCAAATAATCTCTGATGTCGTGAGGCACATCATGTGGGAATCTTTAATGCCATCAAAACACAATGGCTCATACCTCTTGGTATGAAAGGATTTTGAAAAACCCTTGCTAGTCTGAACTTTAGGTGGAAAAAAAATTGACATCACATTAATTCTGAATACACCTCTTCCCTAGTGCTGAAAACACTTAATAGAGGCAATCCATTTAAATCACTCAATCCCCATGAAAGAAAAACACATAAGAAGTAGAATACGTTTGTTGTTGCTGCTGAAATACTCTTTCATGGTCAGCAGAAGTAAACATACTCAAACAACCCACTGATATTTCATCCTTCCTTGCCAAAACAAACTAACAAAGTTTTCAAATCTGCAAACAAAATATACTGCAAATCTCTGAAATTTTACATGTAAATCAATGCTACTGGGTTGCACAAGAATTTAGAGTCGCCACCCACAAAGATGTGGGATTAAAATTCACCAGCTGGTTCAGAAATGGTAAACAAATGATTAGCTCCTATGAGCTTATAACCTTCACTTCTCCAGCAGATTATAATTTCTAGGTTTTAATAAAACAAAATTTCTAACACATCCCCAGTAGAGCCGCTATTTTTTTAGCACTTTTTCTTTTTGAATCAATATATAGCTATTCAAGCTTGACTCTCAGATTCCCAATTCCAGATTCATATAGGGAAAAGGCTAAGTAATAAGGATATAATCCTTCTACACTTTGAGCTCCACAGACTTGGGTGCGTGTACCTCTTCAGACTCACTCCTTCACAATGAAATCCTACAGTGGATTAGGGGTTCTCACAATGATTTACTAATATCTTTTACTACAACTAATGCAGAGCTTAGAAAGTCAATCCATAATTTTAACAAAAGTAAACAACATTGCAGAAAAATGGCAAATGTGACAAGGATGTTCACCCTTCTTCTCTTTGAGTTTGAAACTCAGGCAGGCTAACCTATAAGATTCAATTCTTCAATTAATCACCAACAATGTCTGTACTATTGAATACATATTTTGAACATTCATGCTTTTAAACAGGAAATGGAAAATGGTTTGATTTTAAATGATTAATGATGAAAAATGCAAGACAAGCAAGGACTCATGCCTTATCTATTGGGCAACAGAGTCAAATGAATACACAACTCCAGAAAAACCTCCAACTCCAAACACATAGAAACCAAGTGAAGTACCTTACAAATCACTCTTCTCAATCCAATACCCGGACATCAAATTTGTATGAAAATCTTGAACTCTCAGATTTTTCCTCTAAGAATTAATCTCTCCTTAAAAGGAACTCAGAGACAAACTCATAGCTACCTTATAACTGGTGCATTAAAATGCCTTACAGATTAACACACAAGAACTAAAACCAGACATACAAAGACATCAACGGATATAGCATAGGGATGCCATTTTTTCTTTATTGAAAAATCATATAATTCTGTACATTTTAAGACAAAGTACTCAGAAAATAAGACTCAAAAGCTAGAATAATGCCTAGCAGTGTAAAATTCAACATCCTTGTTACAATGGAGAAAAAGCCAGATATAGGAGAATGGAAAAAACAAATTCAGTCACCGACACCCGTCCTCCTTCAAGAAAATATCTACAACTGCTTCTTTCTCTAGATGCAAAAATCTAATTTGATCTGCACTCAAATGGTTTTCAAAATCAGAATCCTCATCTCAAGACCTTTCCAACGGTATATGATACTTGTTGTTTTTGATAAAAATTATCCCCTGAATCACTAAACAAACTTCCTCTCCCATGCAAACTTTCTGAATAGTTTGAATATCTTGAAATATTTGAATTTACATGTCTTTTCAATAGTTAGACTATTGAATTGAGATGATATTTCATTTTAATATTCTGCACATATTATCTCTATTTTGCACTGATTTTACCTTTTATTACCTTTATTCTCTAGAATGCACCAGATTTTGACACTTGTCATATGCTGATTTAAAGCTCTAAACTGGCCTTAGAACTCTTCCTTTAACCCCAGTTCACTTCTGCTCATTGTCTCTGAGTCTCTAAAATATTTTTTTAACTATGATTAGATCTAAACACTTGGAGACAAGCCTTAGTCTCTAAGTCTCTGAATAGGATTAACTCGATGACACCTTGATCACACCATGACTGCAGTTAGCTTTGAACAATGTAGTCTCAAAGTCTCAGAAAGATTTCATTAACCCTAGTTAACATTAGAGACTTCGCGCAGACCCTTGATCTTCATCTTGATCAGATCTGATGGCTAGGGTGAAATCGTGCGATGTTAGGCACTAAGCATCTTTCGTTCTGCAACTACGCGATTGTAGTTAGTCGCCGAATCTTGGCGGTTAATTCTTAACCATGGCTATCTCTCCCCACTACGCAAATACATAGTCACATGATCTCAGACTGCTTAGCAGTTAACCACGATCCTTCCGTGACCGTGTGACTGGCGGTTATCTCTGAGTCTCAATGGTTATCTGCTCTGGCGGTTATCTCCTCAAGACTGCATGATTGCTTGACACGTGTCCCATTAGCCTCATCATCCTCTATGACACCTGTCTACAGAATTTCATCTTTGTCACCTGGGAAGGCTTCCCGAGGCATCCATCGCCTGCACGCACGCATGTGAAGAGAGCCTCATGCTCTGCTTCACATTTGTATATGTTTGCCACTTTTCTTATAAAAATTTTTATTTTCTCCTCTAGGAGCATTATGGGACTAAATCCCCTCAAGTTTTAAAGCATTTACTATTTTTCTGTATCATAATAACTGGGGCCCACCGTGCATTGAGTTCTCCAGCCAAGGGGCCCGCCATAATCCTCTTGGCTCTTTTACTTATTTCATAATATGTGCTCCAGAGTATATAAATACTAAACAAATTCCACTCCCAACAAATATGGGATAAATGCTCTGTGCATTTTTCAAGCTTAGAAGCCTCTCCTTCTTACTTGCACGAATTCTCAATGCCTTTTTCCTAGTTTGAAAGCCTCCACCAAGTTCTGCATACCATCCTTTGCTCATGGTTTTCTTTGCATTGGTTTTGAAACCATTTTTTTTGAAATCCTCCATAATGCAATGCAGAGGGTAGTATGCATTTGGTTTTTCTATGCATTAAATGTTTTTTAAAAAGAAAAACCCTCCATCCAAATGCTGCAGAGGATTAGAAGTGTTTTGCAGTTTAAAAGTTTTTAAACAAAACTTCAAATCTTCCTCCAAGTGCCCACGCTGGCATTTCACCTCTTTGCAAAATGTAATGAATATATTTTAAAGCATTTAAATCCTTACATCCCTTCATGGCATGCTACACAATCACTATGTTTTGTTTGCTAGCTTCTTCAACATTGCTCAGGCATTGCTGGCATTTACTATGTCCTTTGTCTCTTCTCCATGAAATGCTGCATGGGCTACTCTCCAAACTCCTACGCTGGTTGTAGTGTTTTGAATGTTTCAAAATTACAATGTCTTCCTCCCTCTGGCTTCTATGCAACACTCCACTTGGTTAAAATACATTGACTTTGATTTGTTTGCTGGCTTCCCTCCTACTGCACAACATATGCTTTTGATTGGTTTTTTAAAAACATTAAAACTTACTTTTGGCCTCCATGTGTTGCACATAATCTCTGTGATTACACTGCATTTGCTATGTTAATATTTTAAAACCTTTTATAATCTCCTTTGATCATTGCACAATCCCTCTATTTGCTACACTGGATTTTATGCCTCTATTTCACTTGGCATTTACATGTTTTAAAACTTCTTTATATTGCTGCACTGGGATTTACTGGTTGTCATTTGCTTTGCATTTGGAATGTTTTAAAATGACTTCCCCAAATTTAGCATAGATATCCCCTTCAATTCTTGGCGCAGGCTTGGTGCGCACTTCCCATCATTGCTCTCATTCAAAAACATAGTTTTCAATCCCCCTTTGGATGTTGCGTGGGCTATCTAATTTGGGGCTGCATCCCTGTCTCTTTGTTAATGCATTTGTATATTGCACAATCTGCAATTTTCATTTTGTTTGAAAAAATCCTCCACGGGCTGCACAAAGTATCAACTCATATATATTGCATGAGATATCTCATTTCATCCTCCACCAAGTGTTGTGCAGCCTTATGCAATGCAAACATTTGTTATGATTTTGTTTTTAAACTTCTCCTCAATTTGTGCAGGGTCTCTGGATGTCCCCTTTCACCGTAGCATCTTCTTTCTTTGCATTTGTTATGTTTCTATTGTGCAGGATATTTTCAATTAAAAAAACCATTGTTTTAAGGAGTTTATCCTCTTCAATGTCTGCATGGACTTTTGGTCTCTTGCGCAGCTACTTGAATTTTATGTCTTGCATAAAGTATATGCAATGAGAAATAATAATTTCGAACATTAAAACCCATGCTGGGATCATCCCTCTGGTCTAAGCAGCCTCTGTGCTTTGTAATTTTAAAAAGAATTTCACAAATCCTCCTTGGAGTGCCCACATAGCTATCTAGCAATGTATGGCTGTTTGAAATGTTTTTAAAAGAAACTCCAAAATCCCCAATATACTCTGTGTTGGTTCCTCCAAACTACCTTTGCATTGGCTTCTTATGTCACAATAGTTTTAGAATTTGGTTTTACACCTAATAAATTGCATTTGCCTCAAGCTCTTTAATGAGTTTGGTCTCCATTTGTGCTCCTTCCAAATCTTGAAAAATTCACTTGCCAAGTGCATTTGATTGTATATTTATTGAAAAAAAATTCAACAAATCCAACTTGCACATTCCAGTCAATCATTTTTCTCTTATGCATCCTTCTAGTCCTCATGTACCTCAAACTTGCATCCATACTCTGAATACAAACCATTATGCAAATTTGATTATAAAGTATTGAACTAGCCGTCTTTACAATCACTTCTGACATTTATGCAAGTTAGCCATTTTAATGACAACTGGCCTCAAGAACTAGTCTCAAGACGGACTGAACAACACTCTGAAAATATGGGAACTAGAAAACCCTCTCATCTCCAGCATCTGAACATAGTCGCCAACTGGATTGGCTTGAAAATATTAGGGCCAAAGATAATACCACTCAAAGTAAGCAATTTCATTATATTCTGCAATCATATGTTTTCAAACTTGTGCAAACAATGCTAGAAATGCAAATCGAAAAGAAACTAATTTAACTTATAAGGAACCATCACTCGGCAGAGTGATTCATTCACAAAAAATGAATATGTATGCAAAAGGGCTTCACCAGATTTAACCTCTGGTACAAGGTGCGACTGATCAAACTTGGACATTTCAGAATACTCTGCAAGTGCAAATGCTGAAACAACATAAATCTCATTCGGATCGGCCATTGCAAGATTAACAAAACATGCCCTGAGACTTCACCACCATTCATAGTAGTACATTCATATGCAAATAGAATGGTCCCACAATCAGTTCTTGAAAACAAATTTCAAACTAAAAGTTATCATTCCATGAAAATGACCATTCTGCAAACTTCAATTATGTATAACACTGTCAATCTGCATAAAACATCTTTGATTATGACTTCAAAAACCAACCAAAAGAGAACCTTAGAGTCTGGAATATTAAACATAATTTCAACTTTACACATGGAATATGAATCTTCACTTAACTTACTTCGAATTTCAACTGATCAATCGGCACACATATGCAAAGTCAACACCTTACAACTTTATGAATTTAAAACTCAATAAATATGTAGAAATCTGATTTGGAATCAAGTTGGCAAAGTGTTCAAGAAAATTGGCCAAGGGATAAAATTATTCAGATAAGTACACTCTCATGTTTGCAACACAAGGGAAAACTCAATTATGCAGGGCATTCAACCGGATACAACTTGCAGAAGCTCAAAGTAGGTTATTCAACATTCTGGGCAAAACAGAGAAACATGACAGTTTTGCAGGACCAACTTTGGGGAATCCAAAAACTTATCAAATAGATTCAAAATGACTTAGGATTTGAAATATAGGCTCTCTAATATACATGTTAAACATTCCAAAAATGGTGACCCATGAAACACAAAAGGACACAAGTTATTCAGATGCAAACTGTCCCTATTACAACAAATTGACACTTTAACATCAAATGCAGAAAGGACAAGTGCTCAAAACAAGACATAACAAACTAACTCAAAAATTAAAAATAATGACCTGGGATGTCTTCATATGTCAAAATAAGAGTGACAAACACCTAACATGCATGATAAACTTTGAAATTCCATCAGGGCAAAAAGACTCAAAAAGCACTTATAGGGGGTCAATATGCAAAAGATTAACAAGGTACTCAAAAACCCTTGTTGCATTTTTGAGTCCCAACACATCACAGGATTTCAAATTCCCTCCTACTTGAATGCCTCCTCCAGCTCTCGCTCACTCTCCCATCTCTATACTTAACATACCTCTATTGTTATATATTATATATGTGAGCTCTTTCTTTATTTAAGGACCTAAGGATGAAGTATGTTTTTGGGAGTTCTTTTAAAAAAAAATATTTGTTACCCATTTTTATTCCTTAAAAAATGTAAGCATTAGAGCTCCTTTATCATTGAAAACCAATTTCACTACTTAGTGTGAAATTGGAAGATTTGTCTTTTTTGACTTTATCATAATGTATCACCTTAGCAAGTTGGGAAATTTGATGTGTAACTATGAAGTGACTTGGTTGGGAAAACTTTAATAAAATAGTATATGTAAGATTAATGTAATCAATTTCAACTAAAATTTGTTATAGTTGAGTTACATGTATTTGAAAGTTACTTTGCAAGTATTGATAATTTATAACTACATTAAAATAATGTAAAATGTGCATACCTTGTCCCTTTTATCCTTCATCTAAAAAAATACCCAAAAAAACCCTTTAGCTTGAAATATAATGTGTCTTTGGGCATTTACTTTCAATCCATGAGCATATTTCATCCATAGTAGGCAAACGAGCCTAACATTCACCTATTAATGTCTTAATGGATTGGCAAATAATGTCTAGTTGTATCATTACCATCTATGTTAAGAACCAAGTCATGCTTTGAAATCCTAAATATGTATATTTCCTTTCCTAACCCTTTCTACCTTTGAGGAAATTTTATCCTACCCCAAAGCATGGTAATTTTCAATCTCACACATCCAATACTTTCATCGTAGATCTAGTTCCTTATTTTAAACTTGTTCTCCATCCTCTGGCAAAAAATCACAATCTAAACTTCTCCAATTACTTTTTTAAGTTGCAAAAATTCTTGATTGAGAATCTTCGTCCTTACCTAAATTCACTTGATATTTTTAGCTCTTCTAGAAAAAAAATGTCTCTTGTCATTGAATTCTACCAGTTTTCTTCCTAATGGAATTTTGTTGCCTTTAACAACAAAAAAATAATTTAATCCCAAACCACCTTCTTTCAAATTCCAAAAGGGACTACTTGTTTTTCCCCTTAACATTTGCATCCATTCTTCTAAATCAATTTGTAAAGTTACTAAATTTTTTGTTAACTTAATAACTTATCTTATTTTTACATTTAGATTGAGCACATTCGTTGAGGGTGAAAATATTCCTTGATTTTTTCATCAACCAAAATTGTAACCTTTCTTTATTCTAAAAGAACTTCTTTAAAAATAAAGAAACAAAAAATTCAAAAAAAATTGTAGACACCTAAATATTTCAACTAGGTGTAATCTAGTCCATCACCATCACTTAGACTATTTAATCACCTAGTTCATTTAAACACTTGGTCTAATTCCCCTTCACCTAAGGTTCAAACTTAATTAAAGAACTCAATTTTATTAAATTAAAATCCCATTCCACCTCCTAACAATAAATTAATAAAAAAATAATTGCCATATCTCACCTATCATCCACCTCTCACATGCGGTTAAAATAATTAAATAGCAATCTTATTAAATTAAGTCTAAATTCCCTCAACACACTCCAAGAATAAAGGGCACCTAAGAAATCTTTTCCGTATATTTCTACTATTCCTCCCAACAATCCCATGAATCTAACCTCACCAAGGGGCACTTGGTTTAATGACATAATTCATATTGTAGGCTGCACCTACCTCTTGTTGAATTTAGATATTCTAGAATAAAAAAAAATTTCTAACCTTACTAGATGCACATGTTCCATATTCCTCTGATGCAAGAGCATCCTGGGTCCTTGGTTATCTTGCATCATTAAAAACAATCAATGTTTTGGTGGACTCTTGTTACCAGTTTTCATGTATGTTTCTATTTTGGGTCACCGGTTGGGTGATTGATGGCCCGGTGAAGTTCTATGGATCTTCAGAAGGTGCAGTTGTGATATGTTGTTCATGGGGTCATTAGGAAGCTTTTCCTATGATATAAAATGGTTTGGAGTTGTCGCGCTTGAAATCTATTGGATTCCGTGACTAGATGTATGAAGGAGTTTTTGGTTTCAGACAGTTTTATTAGATTTGGTGAGCAGTCAATCTATAGAGATATTAGACAACAGAGGTCAAAAAGGTTTGTTCCTTATTTTTCATTGATTCTATGTCTATGATAGCGCTTATTTTGGTGGATTAGATTGTGAGATACTGTTGATTCTCTATCAGTTGTTGTTGTTGTTATATTCTTTGTGATACTGGTTCTTGGAGTTAACCGGTTGATTGATCAAGGTTGTGGTTATTATTCTGACCATTGGTGATGATTGGTGTAATTTCCTATGTGAATTTTTGCATGGTCATCTTGATTTGTTGGATAGGTCCTTGAGAATTAATTAAATGTTGTATTTAATTTGAGTTAAGGCTGACTGGGTCTAACATGTTTCTTGGGATATGTAAAGTTGGTTGAGACCAACCTATTGGTGGTTTTGTATAAATTTTGGGGCTTGCGATCATTTGAGAAAGAAGAGAAATGAGGGAGAATTCAAGAGAAGGGCTTAATAGCAGAGAAGCTACTAGAGGATAGCTCTAAGAATTAGGAAGATCTAGAATAGGTCTGAGTTAGGTTTTGTTGTTAGGTTTTCTTTATACTTGTCCTAAATTGGGAAAGCCTTACAATCCGACATGTATAAAGAAATTATGACTAATAAAAATCTTTGTTTGGATGAAAATCATGTTGTTGTTTATTGTTGTTGGGATTTATAGGAAGTATGTACTGAGAGGGGAGGGGTGAATCAGTACCTCTAAATTTTTTATATCCTTTTATCAATTAACCTTTGTAATCAATTGTATATCCATTCAATCTGATTTATACTATCTTGATGTAAGTTATATCAATCCATAACATTAACATACATGTGAACATTCATAGAAACATTCATGAAAGTAATTTGACACATAACACAAGATATGATATCGCAGAAAACTCCTGTAAGGAAGTAAAAACTGCGGTGGGGATGACACCCA
>MU227033.1:1204763-1257575 GCA_018584345.1 Thuja plicata
GGCCTCTCTTGGCTTTCCCCACTTGCAGGAGCCTTACCCTTATTCTTGTTCGACATCTCCATTCTCCAACGACTTCCACTGCAAAATTTTTTTTTTAATAAATCCAGAATCATATTTATATATTATAGTTTATTGTCCCTAAAATCATGTCTGAGGTCTAAACTCAAAATTACAGAGTCGCAGAATACTTACCTTTGCCTCTAGTTAAATTGCACCAATGCAGTATGCAGTTGCTCTCACCGCTCAACCGTCTGTAACTATGCTATCCATCAAATGTTTTTATACTATCCTTATTTGGCGAATTCGGCGGGAGGTATTAGGTCAAGATATACAAATTTGGCGAAGCCCGCGTAATTTGAACACGTCTTTTGTTATTTGCGAGGCGATTACGGGTCGCCCAAGACGAAGTATGAATAATAAAGTTGGCGAATTGGGGTCGGTTTGAGACACGCGTCTGCAAAATGCCAGGCAAATTTGGGGCCGCCTATAAATATATTTATAAAACTAGTGGCGAATATAGGCCGTCCATTTGGGGGCCGCCTAGAAATTATAGGCAAATTTTTAAATTTTATGGGGACCAAAAATTAGATTCCATTGGCGATAATGTTTAAGAAAAGTATAAAATTAAATATCGCGCAGGGCGATGGGCCCGGGCATTGGACCAAATATTAATAATGGCCAGGTGATAGGGTGAAACGAATATATGTAAAACAATCGCCAATTCCCCGCTCGCCGACATGCGACATTCGCCAATTGGCGAATAATCACCACTAAAGTTATCACTGGTGAGGATTTTGTCCTGCACCAAAATCCAGAAAAACATGTTAATTTTAGGAATAAGGTTAGGATTCCAAATCTGAGAATAGAGAGGCTAAGAATCATAGGAGAGTAGAAGGGAAGAGGCTAAGGCAACAGAGAATTTCCCATTAGATTTTGGGCCCCAGATCAAAGAATCCAATGAGTTGTTAGGAAACCAAGTATTAAGTTGGGCATTGATTAGAGATAGATCACCATCATAGGATCCAAGGTCCACCCATTTCTCATTAATCCAATAATCAGACACCCTTTCCCCCACAATATCTTAGCAGTCCAAAATCACAGACCTCTAGTCCTAGTTCTCATCGAGAGCTTTACCTTTTAGCCATTTATCATTCCAGAAATTAATCTTCCTGCATTTCCCAATTTCCATCTCACACCCTTTCTAATCAGCTCTTTCCCTTTGCAGATACTATTTTAGATAAAGGAACCTGTGACTTCCTGAGGATTATATAGCATTTCCTCAATAGATTGAAGATGGTACTTTCTCTTAATTATAGAATTCCACTCCTTTTATTCTTCAAAGATTCTCCAGCACTGTTTTGCCAGGAGAGCCTTGTTTGTGTTTTTGATGCTTCTTATTCCCAACCCTCCCAATTTTTTGGGTTTACAGACCGCCTCCCAAGAAATAAGACTGAATTTATTTTTTCCCTTGACTCTCGACCATAAGAATCACCTTTGGATTTTTTCAATCATCTCAGCAAACTTCTGAGGGATCCTGAAGAGACTCAGCGCATAAATTGGAATATTTTGCAAGGAATATTTGAGAAGTTTAACTTTCCCTGCAAGACTAAGGGTAGCTCCTTTCCAACCCACCATTTTTTTATGAAATCTATCAATAATTTTATTCTAGGAGTCATCTAGTTTAAGAAAAAGAGGAAGGCCCAAATAAGGAGTCAGGAGGTTCCCTATTTGACAGCCAAGGATGGAGGAGATCTTCCTTTGTCTAACTTCAGGTGTGTTACAGAAGAAGAGAGAGTTTTTTTCCCAATTGATTAATTGACTAGAAGCTCTGGTGTAGATATTCAACGCCATTTTCATGTTTCTAGCTTCTTTAACTGAAGCTTCTCCCATCATTATTGTATCATCAACAAATTTCTCATGAGAGCATCTTAGCAAAGCAGAAGAAGGTTGCAACCCATAAATCTGACCTTTGATCACTAAGCTATGAATAAATCTGCCAAGACTTTCAACCATGATGGAAAACAAAATAGGGGAGATGGGATCTCCTTGCCTCAGACCTCTAGTGGGATGGAAGAAGTGAGAGGATCCCCCATTAACAAGAACTGAGGAAGAGACAGTAGTCACCAGCTGCATTATGAGTTTGATCACTACTTCATCAAAGCCAAAGGATCTCAAAACACAATGGAGGAACTCCCAATCCACTTTATCGTAGGCTTTTGACAAGTCCAATTTCATCATAAAACCTTGTTTTCTCGATGCATTAAGAGAATGAATATTCTCATGAACCACCATAATAGAGTTCAAAATATATCTTCCCGGAACAAAGTCATTCTACTGGTGAGAGATCAGATTAGGGAGAATGCTCAATAATCTTGAAGTGAGAACCTTAGATATAATTTTATATAAAGAATTACATAGGCTTATAGGTCTGAAACCATCCGTAGTGTCAGCTCCTAGTTTCTTCGGAATGAGAGCTATAAAGGTAGATTTTAGCTCTTTAAGAATAGATTTAGAACCAAAGAACTCTTTGACCACCGAGCACACATTTTTACCAGTAATTTTCCAGAAGTGCTGGAAGAAGAACATCTTGAAACCATCTGGCCCAGGGGATTTTTCTCCTTCAAAAGAGAGCATAGCCTTCATGATTTCAGCATCCAACAGTATGGCTTTGAGAAAAGCGTTGCCCTGGCAATCCAGTATACCTGTAATGCAATCAAGAAGTTTTCTTTGATCCACCAATCCAAGATTTTGGTCTTTATAAAGGAGGGCAGCAAAATACTCCATCATTTCCTTCTTGATTTCTTCTTCCTTTGTGATAACTCCTCTAGGGGTTGATAAAGAGTTGATTCTATTAGAAGCTTTGTGTTTAAGATTTGTAAGGTGGAAGAATCTTGTATTCTTGTCTCCAGCTTTGAGCCAGAGAGATCTGGATCTCTGCCTCCAGAAAGTCTCCTCTTTAGCAATAATGTTGTGGTAGTCCGCAAGAACCTGATTTTCTTAGGATCTCAAATTATCAGTTAAACCCTTTTTCTGAATAACATCCTGAATTTATTTCAATTCCATTTGAGTTTTTCTTTTAGCTTGAAAGATGTCCCCATAAACATTCTTATTCCATATTTTGACATTATTCTTGATATTAGCTAGTTTCTTGACTACTTTAAACATCATTGTACCGTCCACCTCTATATTCCACCAATCTCTGATCTTATTCTCCAAATCAGGGTGGTCCAGCCACATTTTTTCAAATCTAAAAGGAACATTTCTTTTTCCAGAAAAAGATGACATAGAGAAAGAGATAGGGAAATGATCCGAGCCAATCCTAGAGAGAGAAGAGAGAGAGAGCAGGAAAATCTTGTATACCACTCCAGGTTAATCAGCGCTCTGTCAAGCTTAACTTGTATAAGATCTACTCCCACTCTAGGATTTGACCAAGTATAGTTTAATCCTTCTAGATCAACATCCATCAAACCTTCCTTAGTAATGAATTCCATCAGTTCCTCCCTGCTTTCAACCTGGGTTAGGCAGCCTCCATACTTATCTTCCTGCTTCAAAGGAGTATTGAAGTCTCCCATTATTAGGAAGTTAGGATTATTACAAATTTGCTTGAAATCATGTAATTTCTTCCAGAGTTTAAGCCTACCGTTTTTTGTGTTAGAATCATAGACATTAATCAAGATCCAATCAAAATTATCCTTAATACTTTGAACCTTCACTGCTAGGAAGTTTTTTTCTTCTTTAAGAATATGGCAGGCTAAACTAAATTGATTCCAGAAGATTGCAAGGCCCCCCAAAATCCCTTCCGAGCTGCTACCAATACATATACCATGTTTCATCAACTTGAGTCTTTCAACTTTATCTTTCATCATCTTAGTTTCTTGAATCAAAAGCATGTCTAATTTAGAATCTCTAACTAGATTTATAACTACATCTTGTTTATGAGGACCATTTAGTCCTCCAATGTTCCAAGAGATAATCTTCATAATTGATTTGGGGAACACACCTGATGGATAGTAAGTTGTTTTCCATCAACAATATTCTGTTTTTCTTCTTCTTCTCTCTGTGATTTTCCTGATTTTCTTCCTCTGTCTTGTTTACGGGTTCCAATGTTAGCTTTTTGCTGACCTCTAGTCAAGACTCCTAGTTTTTGACCCTCGCCTTTCTTAGACAATTTGGAATTTGAATGCCCCATTATAATGTGCTCTGATTTTTTTCCAGATAATTTTCCATAGATGTTTCCTAATGGTGATATATGTTGTTTGTTTCCTGAACCTTTCTTATAGTTTCCCACTATAGACCAAGAAATTTCCTTATCCTCCTCTGCACATTTATCCATACCCATTATTCCCTGAGGAGAGTCTTCCCCTTTGGATCAGAATCTTATTTTTTAGGATTAGTCAGAGTGTTCTCTTCTTCTGGATTTACCTTCACCATCTGAGATTGTGGGTTTTCCTTCCCTTCTCGCCTCTCTTCTTTATCTTCTTTCCTTCCCCTAAAATCCTCCATATTGTGAGTATTTGAAGCTTCCACCATAGTATTAATTTCTTTCTCTTCAATTTTAAGATGATCTCCATTTCCATCTGGCAATGGATTCTGAATTTTTAGTTCTCTAGTCTTTTCTTGAGGATCATTCTTGACCAAAGCTTGTTCAGTCTCATTCTGAGATGACCCATCTTTTTGGTCCCTCTCAGTAAACTCCTTCTTCTCTTCTATACTTTCACTAATCTTCTTGGTCCCTCTTAGTAAACTCCTTCTTCTCTTCTGTACTTTCACTAATCTTCTAGTTCATTTCTTCTTCCTGAGATAGATGATTAGGTTTGATTTCCTCATTTTTCTTTTTCCATTCCATCCTAATACCTTTGGGGTGGTCTTACAATTTCTTATTTTTCTTGATGGGTTTCAAAGGATAGTGTTTCACCCAGTGACCTGATTTTTCATAGGTAAAGCACACAAAGGGCATAGACTCGAATTCCACCTCTTGAGTCCAAGATCCCAGCTTCAAATTCAGAGTTATCACTTGGGGGAGCTCAACATTTTGTTGAATGTTCACACATATCCGAGCATAAACTTGTCTAGTTCTTATGTCTGTCATAGGGTCTATGGAAAGGAGTTCTCCAAAAACACTAGCAAGCACCATGAAGATATCCTCATGCCATTATTCCAAGGGCATCCCTCGAAGATGCACCCACATAGGTGCTTCCTTGAAAAACTATCATTATAGTCGAGACTAGTCGTCCATTTTTGCAGGGACAGAGAAGATTTTCCCATCCTCCAAGGGCCCCCACATAGAACTTTGGAGAGATCTTCACCATCTGAGAATTAAAATGAGAAGAAACCTTTAGGCATCACCACTACATCCACTTGGCCTTTCAGTTTTCATTTTTTTTCCACATAGGATCTAACAATGTCTATGTTCGGTCTAGGACCCAAAAATTTCCCGACCAGAGAAGAAGCCATAAGAGAAATAGTATGGTCCATAAGAATGTTAGGAATGTCTATCCCTAAAAATCCCTTATTGGAATCATTTTAAATGTTAAATTTAGGAAAGAGATATTTCCCAGAGATTTTAATTCCAAAAAGACCCGCCCAATTCCCAGGTTTCAGGGACAAGCCACGTGCCTTACCTGCATGTGTCTTGTTCCCACTTTCTGAGTCTTTTGAAAACTTCTTCTCTAGTCCCTGAACCAACCCTTTATCCTTGATAGAACCAAATATTGGACCACCATTCTTCTCCTTTGCAACATGTTGTCTGTACTCAAAAGTTCCTTGCTCCGACGAGGATCCTGTAGAAGACACAGGGCCCTCCACAGATCCGATAGCTCCCAGCCTTCCTCCATCTTCCAAATTCAAAAAAATTTCTCCCGCTCTTTTCTCCCCTCCTCCTCCCTCTCACTCATGCTCCATAAAATTTACTAGATTCCTTTCTAATGGAGTGAACCAAGGATGTAGGCACTATAGGCAAGAAGCCCCATCATTTCTCCAAAGCTCTCCCCAAGTAAATACATGCTCCATTGTTAACACGATAGAGACGAACCCATGAGGTTTGAACCTTGGTTGTAGGAACTAAAGGAAAGAAGCCCCACCATTTCACTTAATTATGGAGTGAACCAAGGATGTAGGAACTATAGGCAAGAAGCCCCACCATTTCTCCAAAGCTCTCCCCAAGTAAATGCATGCTCCATTGTTAACACGGTAGAGACGAACCCATGAGGTTTGAACCTTGGTTGTAGGCACTACAGGAAAGAAGCCCCACCATTTCACCAAAGGGTCATCCCTACTTAATATGACTTTTTTTCCATAATGACAACACAAAATAAGTCATGTATCCTCTAGGAGTCAACTTTCCAACAATCTCCCCATTTGTCATTAATGGCAACAAAGGAATGTGGCCAAGTTTCTCAAAATAACTTAACACACAAAATAACTATATATCATTGCATCTCTTTAACATATATATATATATAATATATATATATATATATATATATATATATATATATATATATTTCTCCCCATATATACACATTCTCTATATACATTACTCCCCCTTTGACATTAATGACAAAAGTGTCCAAAACTTGTAAGTCTCTAGATACTTACTCCATGTAAACATCTGGGTACACAATCTAAAGAGATTGGATCTCTTTATGCCAGAATACCTTCATTGCATCAACTATTTGGAGATGGGCGCATAAGGCATATGTTAACTTATCCATCTTTATTAGATCCATGCAGGGACCTTGATCATATGTGACAATGGTGGCATCAATCTGTTTGATGTTATCTTCCAAAACTGCTAGAGAGGGCACTAGAGCATTCCTCGGTTGGGTCTATCTGATTCTTATCTTATTGATCTCCAATTTTGCTTTTTAAATTTTGTCCAACTATCCTTGATAGACATTGTTACATATGTTCATGTCTTGGGTGGATGTCTCAACTGATTTTCTAATAGTGTCCACTATGATCTCTGCCTCTTCTATCTTTTTGATATTTTCAGAGGTGAACTTCACTCTGTCCATGCAGTTTTCTATAACCTTCTTACCTAAAGTTGCCACCTCTTTCAATATAGATTTCCCAATCTTTAAATATTTCAAGTCTAAGGTAATATCAATTCATTCAATCTCTCCTTTTTATACTCATCTTCTGTAATTCTAGTAGAAGAGTCTACTAGGTCTATAAAGTGTGCTTTGAAGCTTGTTAGAATGTTGTCGACATCTTCAACTGATTGAAATTTGGCTACTTTCTTATCTGCAGGCACTAGATCATTCAAGATGTTTACTGATTCCAAGAAGAGAGGGTTCCTCATAACTTGTTTCTCTTTGGCTTTTTCCATAGCTAGAACGCTGATCTTCATCAAGTCTTCTTCTCCCCATGCATCTAGACTTGCAGAGTCAGGAGTTAACCTTGACAACAATGAGGTAGATGGTAAAGTGGATGGAGTGAATATAGTATTTTGACTGGTGTCCTTGCATTCACTCTTTACTGGTATCTCCTAGACTGGTGTCTCAATATCTTGAGTATCTTTTTATTTATTCAAGTCTATTGGATCATTGGAGGGAACTTCATCTTGTTGTAAAGATGTATCATCAGTGCACATATCTTCATTGCTTACAAATGCTTTTTCAACTTTGTCCATGTCATTGTTAGATGCTGTCATGGATATCTTGATATCATCAATTAGTATAGTATCTTCTGAGTCTTTTTTGGTATCATAAGTTATTGAAACTGAGGGCGCTGAACCCCGTGGACCTGTCATAGGTGTATTTTGAATCGCTGGTTCTATAACCTGTATGGGAGGAGCAAGAGTTACCTTTGTTGTAGGCGTCATTGATGGATACATGTGTCTATCCATAAACACTTGTGCAAAAAGCTTTTTCTCTCTCTTACCCAACTAACTCATATTCCTTGTTCATAATATGAAGTGTCCTTGTCTTAGTTCTTAGATGAGGCTTCACTAGATCTAACAGAATTGCCTTCTCATCATGTGAGCATATAGGGAGAAGATTATCCAATGTTTCTTCTCTTATCCTCATATCTTCCTCAATTACATGTCTCTTCATTATTTCCAGTATGTTCCATAACTTATCAGGTATCATTTTTTTAAGTTCTACAACTAATTTCTTAAACTTAATCATATGAGAGATGATCATAGAATGTATCTTAGATTTATCTATCTCTTGATACTTGTCACAAACCTTGGCAATTGTGTCTAGTCTTCCTTCATTAAAAATCCTGTTCTTTAGGACATTTAAACTAGGTCTAAATCATACTTCAGGAGGAGCTTGAGTTTTTCTTACTGTGCTCCATGTAGTTATTGAGGATGGGTGACTTTTGGGTGCTTGCTTTCTTCCTCTAGAATTCTTGCTTGGTATAGAAGGTGGAGATGAGTTTGGGTCAATGGTGGTAGAGGGCGCAGAGGTGCTCTCTACTTTCTTCTTCTTCTAGATGTCATCAGTCTTCTCAAGTTCTTTTGCAATCTTAGCTTCCTTGGCTTTATCTAAGTCTTCTTGAGTGACTCCATGAACTCTTAGGATGCTAGATGTAATTTTTGGATGCCTTCCTTTTTCTATAAGCACTGTATAATATAGAATCAACTTCATTAGTCTTCTCTCTGTAAGTGCCCCACCTGGGCTCATTAGGATCTTTGGGTGCAGACAAGAGAACTTGTGCATATCCTTCTAACACATTTTCATCCACTGCATAACCAAGTGGGTGAATCCATTTGGTTCTAGGTGAAACTACCTCCATACAAGTGCAATATATTTCTACCATGAAACATATGGTCTCCTTATATTTATCAACTATCTTCTCAGATAATCTGAACCTTTTCTGCATCTTGATCTTGATGTTTTAATATCCATGTCCATGGAATCTTTCACACTACTCTTTGTTGTGGCTTTAAGTAAAATCTGAGACATTGTAGGTTTCCTTCTATCTAGGTAAATATTTGCAACCTTACCAACAATGTGGAAGTACAAGTAGATGATCAAAGACCCAAACCTGAATATTTTGTTCTTGTCATGCTTGATAACTCAAATGTTATCGATCAATTGAGAGCACAATATCTCACATAGATTGTGCTGAGTGTTATCCTTTACCATCCTTATAGCTGCTAGGACTATGGCTGGTGACACACTATTTAATTTTCTTGCATGCTGGAACTTGTAACCAAGTATCATAGTTAGAAGCTTTATGTCATATTCCATGATAGGATCAACTGTCATACCGCACTTGTCACTTCTAGATAAATAAACTTGTTCAACTTGCTTCTTGACATCCTTGCTAGTAGGAAGAATTGGTCCAGTCTTAGGAATTCTAGTTAATTCATGGATTAGGTCAGAGGTGATGCAGATAGGAACCTCACCAATCCAATAAAGGTCATCATGAATTTTGCTCAATAATATCTTCACCCATTCTGGCTCATAAAACTCATGCACATTGGAGTAGTCAAATATAGGGTTATCAGTCAGATGTGCAAATTCATCCTTGAATGATTAGTCTAGTTTCATCATGGGTCCCATGAGAGTAGCAATTCTATTGTCTCCTACTATTTCCTTCTTGCAGTAGATGTATGCGCGAATATCTTCCATGTGCACAACTCCGAGTGGAGTTTTGGAGAATGCTCCTTCGACATCATCTAGAATGGACTTGAATGGATTTTTCTTAAATACAAATCTCTTCCTCTCAACAGTGTCAAAAATAACTGGGGTTGCCATACTTACTTGGAACTTGATTAAGTAGGGTTTCATGATAATTCAAAATGACGCGACTGCTATGGTTCCATTTCAACTTCTTATCAGTTTACTTAACCACCAAATTTATTGTGCTTCCATGCTTTGATGCTCAGTGCTCCTATTCTCTCCAAATTCTATAATCTTGAATGAAAATGTGAAGAAGATCTAACATTTACATCTTTTTATAAAGGTTACTGCATTTAATGTTTGCAACCGTACGCAGTTTTCACAGAGTTTCAAACTTTATTCTGAATGCATTATAGACAATGCGTGTATGCATACTGCTATATCATGTGATCATAAGTATGGATCCATAGGCGCATACTCGAAGATGAGTATACCAGCCACACAGGGGTTCCTAGCTAGAATAGCTCCCCCTAAGACCAAGAAGGTCTATTTAATCAAAAGTAGAGGATGCATCCACTATGGATGCATCAATTATTTTGTTCTCTTCATTGTCCTTCTTCACTTCAACCCAAATTTTGCTTGAATCTTGCTTTTCTTGAACAAACTTGACTTCTCTTTCCTCTTCAAATAGTGATTTATTAGGATCCTCTTTTTTTTGAGTTCTGGATCTACAGAACTTTGAGATGTGTCCAGCCTTTCCACATGTGTGACAAATGATAGGAGGTCTGATGTTTTTGTTCATCATGCTACACTGCTTTGCTATGTGTCCATTGTAATTACATATTTGGCATGTAATGTTCTACAAATTTCTTTGAGGCCGATTTCTCTGATTGTGTTGTGACTGATTTCTTTGATTTTTTTTACAATGTATAGCCCTGTGACCAAAATTATTACAAGAGTAACAATAACCATTGAAAGGTCTTACCTCTTTGCAATCTCTTTCCAAATGCCCATGTTTATTACATGGATAACAAGTTCTGTTAACTTTCTTGATTTCTCCTTTAGGTGGATCTATTTTAGTCTTTGCAACATTTTCAACTTTCTTTGCTTCTGAAGATGCTTCATGTGCTTTCTTTCTTTCTTTCAATGAATTGATTTCAACGTGTGCTACACTGAATCCAAGACCAGTAGTGTCGCCTCTTGGATTTTGTGCATGGAGCTGAGATTTAAGTGAATCAAAACTTGTGTGGAGTTTATCAATCTTATCCTTTGCTTCTGTCAATTCAGATTCCATCTTTTTCTTTATGTTTTCCAATTCCAAGACTTCATGTTTGCTTGCAATAGTTCATCTTCTAATTGTTTGCTTTCTTTGATCTTTTCTTCAATAGCAATTTGACTGTCTGTTAGCTGTTCATCCAGAATTTCAATTTTATCTTTCTAAGACATGTTTTCTTCATTTAGCTTTTTGACCATTTTCCCTAAATCACTTGTACAACAATCTTTCAAATATTTTCTCAATTTCTTGATAAGCATTTGTGAGCCATCAACTTTCAGTCTAAGTTCTTCATTTTCTTTTTCAAATCTGTCAAAATTTTCAAGAGCTGCTTCAAGATTATTTTTCAAATGTTTTTCTTCTATTGAGTCCATGATCTTCTCAAGTGGTTAAACTTTCTTTCAGAGGACTAGACCTCTGATACCAATTGTTAGAAACATTGAGAGGGGGGGTGAATTAGTGTTTTTCTATTAATTATATTTTAGCACTTTATACATAAATGAAACATACAATCAATGAAGCTTAACATAAGAACTCATAACACATGATATGATTACGAGGAAACCTTGATCAGAGGAAAACCCCGGTGGGAATTAGTACCCACAAATATTTCACTAGTATAATGAATTAGTACCATCTTGTCCTTCTTTTTGACAATTTTCTTAACAACTAGGCCAAATTTTATTCTTGTCTTGGCCTCTTCATATGTTCCAAATTTGGGTTGTTTCTTATCCAATGGTTCATTGATCAAGGAATCAATTGCCTTAGTTGCAAGATCAATGTTTATTTCATACTCCAATGGTTGAAGCCAAGCTATCCTCGGTACAACAGGCTTGATATATGTATTGTCTGTATCAACCATGAAGCATATCTCATCTTTATACTTCTCAATGAGTTTTTCGGGGATTCTTACCCTCTTTTGCATTCGATCTTTGAATACATTGAAGTATTCATCCATGATATTCTCAAAGTTATCTCCTAGTGTGGCGATGTGCTCACTGATTTGCATGGTGACCAGTTTGGTGCTGTCCCATTTCACATCTCCTACCGATGGGAATGTTTCTTGAAAATAGAAGAAGATACACATGATGAGTGAGCCAAACTTACATGTATTTGACTTTGCATTCTTGATAGTATTTAGATTATATTTCAACTGATTTAGGAGTAGTTCAGATAAATCTAATTGTGTTCCCTTCTTCACAATTTTGTAGGTTGTGTCTACTACACTTGATGCTATGTTGTTTAATCTGCCTGCTTGGAAGAATTTGTATCCTAGAACGCATGCACCGAATTTGATCTCTTCATCAATTATTGTGGTAACTTTTAATCCTCTACCATCCCATTTGGCTCATGTCATCTTCTCTGTCTCAGCCTTAGGTGGATGCTTGAGTGCCTTTACTTTCTCGGTTATGGGGCAATCGGTGACTGCATGGATGACATCTGGGATTATTACCTTTGATTCATCAAGCCATAGCTTTTTGTTATGCATTCGGCTTAGTACTAACCAAATTCATTCAATTTTGAAAACCTTTAGGAACATTAGGGCATTGGTGAGCCCTTTTACTTCAATATGCTTGTGTTCATATTTTAGAGTTCCATCTTTGTTACATAGATTCTTATAAGCTTCTTCAACTTCTGAAGTTCCTATCTCTGCAATATTGTAGTGTATGAAAGATCGAATGTCTTCCACGAGTAAAACCCTAGCTGGTATGCATGAAAATGCTCCAGTGCCGTTGGTTTGTGAGGCAACCTCAGGATGAATCTTGTAGTTAGGTTCCTCACATGCCAAATTTTTGATGAGCTTGAACTCATCCTTCTTTGTGTTCTTGAATTTCACGGTTCTTGATGTCGAGGCCATTTTCAAAAATTTAGGGATTCCTATAAAATGCGTGAAAACAAAGTTGTTAGTTTAGTAGAACTTACTATATACTCTTTCAATGATTCCTGATATGTTTTGGAGTGCTGTATGTCGAGTCGTGGTCACTCTGTGACATAGTTTCTTTCTGCTAAAAAATTGCCTTGGTCGCTCTGCTCTAGTTGTTGTGACAAATGAGTTGTTATGTTGCCCTATTTATAGTTGTTTCCCTAAAATGCGTGTCATAAATTCTTACCAACTGCTCGGTGTATGAAGATGGATTTTTTCAGTGAAGAATTTACTTTCCTTTGGTGAGAACATAACATTTCAGAGCAGTCGTTATTCCACTTACTTTTATCGACGGGTTTCAGTGTCGCAGACAACTTGTTCACTTTTCTTGTTTACCGATGGGGCTTGGTTTATATTAGCAACTTTGCTTTAACCACCACTTCTTGGTAAGTGTATGTAGTCTTATCTTTGAGTGTATACCAACAGGTTTCAGTATATATGCCCGAAAGCATAGTTATCATAGTTTTTAACAAGTAATACCATGATGCATCTTTATTATGCTAATTTGGAATTTATATCAAAATATATATTATGGAACTGATGTAAAATAATAACTTGGGGTAATGCAATTCCATACTTACTTGTTCTTCTTAGGTGGGGGTGGTGATGTCACCAGATCCATTGGATGGAGTGTCACCATTTGTATTGCTTGGTCCAGCTTCATCATTGTTTGAAGCTTTTCTCCACATTTTGTCTCTTACCCTCATGATGTCTTCAATGGTGTTTCCATTGGGATATGTGCTTGTCTCTATCATTCGGTCTCTGTAGTCTTTCTTGAGATGACCAACTTTGTGACAGTGTAAGTCTCATACAGTTTGCAGCAATGTGACCATATCTTCCACATGTTGTACAATTTGTCCAAGTATTTTAATCCCATACATACTAGTTACTGACTCTCTTTGGTTGATAGGGAGTCTCTTGACCTTTAGGCTTCCATGCTTGCTTTTTCTTTTTCCAACATTCAAGAGTTGTGTGCCCATTCATTTTGCAACTAGGACAGTACTTGTCCATTTAGGTTTCCTTCTTTGGTTGTTTCATCTCAAAATTTCATTCATATTCTTTATGTCCTTTCTTGTTACATTTATAACAAAATCCTATGAATGAAGATGTAGATTTAGGAATACCTTTCATTTTGCCTCTACATACATTTGATGTATGGCCTTGCTTTCCACAGTGATTGCATGTAAGATTTCTTGGTCTTGGATTTGTATATAAATTCTTTGGATTAGTTTGATTTGATGATTCTCCATTCTCGGTAAAAACTGGACCGGTATTGTTGTTGACTCTTCGTTTTCCTTCAAGAAAATCATGCATTATTTTATTGCTTTCTTCAGCTTTCTTGATAATTTTATTATGTTGTTGCTGAATTCTTATTTCATGTTTCAAATTTTCATTCTCATCCCTCATTTCACCGATAGCTTCTATTCTTTCAATGAGTTCAACATTTATTATGTTTGTCTCTTGACTCATAAGAATAATTTGATTTGTAATCTCATGGTGATGCTCTGTAAGTCTTTGTATTTCAGACTCTTTTTCTTGTATCTTTTTTGTGATCTTTCTCCTATCATCAATAGCTAGTGTTCTTTCTTTCTTAGCTTGTCTAGAATTGTTTATGACATCAATCATCCTTACCATCTGTGTCTCTTGACCAATTTGTAGAGATTAAACTTGTCCATCCAGATGTAGATTGATTTCAATTAGGCTCGTGATGCTTTCTTCTGATGTATCTGATGCTTTTCTTGTAGTTGATCCTAAAGACTCAAAGAAATATGGTATCTCTTCCTCATGATAATCTATCTCATTATAACCAGATGCCATATTATTTATTTCATCTAGTAGCTATCTCATATTGATTCTAGCTTCTTTATAGTGTTGAAAGAACATCTGAATTTCAAGCTTTTTATTCTCAATATTTTTATCAAGTCTGTACTTCTCCATTGTATGATCTTTTCTCTTAAGCCTTTAAGATTTCCAAGAAGAGACTTAGCTATGATACCAATCATTGGGATTTATGGGAAGTATGTACTAAGAGGGGAGGGGTGAATCAGTACCTCTAAAATTTTTATATCTTTTTATCAATTAACCTTTGTAATCAATTTTATATCCATTCAATCTAATCTATACTATCTTTATGTAAGTTATATCAATTCATAACATTAACATACATGTGAAAATTCATAGAAACATTCATGAAAGTAATTTGACACATAACACAAGATATGATATTGCAGAATAGTCCTGTAAGGAAGTAAAAACTGGGGTGGGGATGACACCCACAAAATCTTCACTATCTGCAGATTGGAAGGGGCCGATTAAGGCTTACAATTTGATCACTTATGATGATCTACCCTGTTAAGAGTATCATTAGAGACCTATTAAAGTATACTCTGTTAAGAGCTTTAGCAACACTATTGAGTGTGCACTCAGTTAAGAGATTTGTTGTTGGACTGTTAAATCCACCTTCCTTAAAAGGATTTTTACACTTTGCTCCACTTATTAAAATGATAGAAAATTGCAAATTGACCTGGTAAATGTAATCTCCTATTGCTGATACAGATCCAATTTAGTTTACATGAAAAATATTATCACCTAATTGTGATTGAATAATACCTTTGGTTCTCGATATGCTCTATTCTTGGTTTTGATAACCAAATTCACCTTTTATTGTTCTTGTTCCTAAAACTCTCAATCTGATCCATAGACGTGCTCATTGGCTTCATTCATCTTCTCCTCTCTATTCACATCATTAATAATGAATGATTGCATCATCTATTTATAGATGGATGGAATTCATTAAGTTTCAATAAAAACAATGTTAACTCTAAGATCAGGTTTACAAATTGTACCTAGATCTCCGAGTCTATGTGTTTTAAATCAGTTAGACTAATTAAAGCACTTACATTCATGTATCTTGTCCCTAAAGAAATGGATTTAAAAACAAATAAATATCCTATGGATAGAATAAGATTTCTAAATCTGACGTGGAAGTCAAATCCACTTTTTGCGGGCTGCAACTAACTTTCAATTCTGTCTATCAGTTATGCTCTGACTATCCTTCGGTTTTGTTTTGTCGGTTGCACTTTAACTATCTCGTCGGTCTGCACTATATCTTGCATGTTGGGTTCCTCTTTATCTTTCTGTCTTTGTATTTTCTATTTACACACTAAGTTGTGTCATCGGTTCTGTTTACACTTAGTCATCTTCGGTTTTCTCTTCCTGTCTTTTAGTGTATGCTTACTGAAAGTGTTGTTTGCATACTAATGGAAAATTAATGTCATCAATTGTATCTTTTTATTTTCTGCTGTGTTGATAACCATTGCAATTTTTTGACATCCCCTTTGGGGATTGTCTATCCTTGACTACATCATATGGTATCAGAGCATGGTTTGATCTTATTGTGGTGGCTACCGATTTGAATTCTAGACTTGTTGTGTTCCTATGGCATTGTTGTGATATGGCAGAGGTTGGATCTGACTTGCATCAATGAAGGAGTTGCACAAGGTGGCTGGTAGGAGGATTTGTTGCTACTTGTTGAACTAAGGTTTTGTAAGGGTTAGGGTATCATCTTTGGTGAATCAAATCACTGACTTGAGGCAGTTATACCTAATATTTAGAAGGATTCCACCGAGAATGAATCCTAGGTTGATGGAGTAGATGAAGGATTGTGTAAGAATCCTGGATCTGATGATGGTTTTGAGGAAGCTGCAGAGGGATTTTGAGCTTTATATATTTCTAGATGTGCTGGGAGTGATGTATCTAACTGGCTCATGAGACCTGTAGAAAGGCTTGGTAGTGGTGATAGGTTGATGGTTGCAAAATTGAAGAATAAGTTCATACCTGAGGAATATTAATTTGAGTTATTCAAGAGGTTGCAAAAATTGAAGAAGAAGGACCTAAGGGTGAAGGATTACACCGAATATTTTTACAAGTTAACCACTAGAGTTGGTCACATGGAGCTTTCTAAAGAGAAGGTGTCTAGGTATGTGAATGGTTTGAGGTTAAATATTCAGGATGAAATGAGTATGCCGAGGATTGGATTTTTGGAGGAGGCTTATCAGTATGACCTGAAGGAAGAAGATAAGGTGGATAGGAAACAACATAATAACTCTAGAGGAAGAGAGAAGAAAGATGCTAGTGATGATAAGGGAAAGGAATTGGTTGAAGTAGAAGCTAAACTAGTTTCTCGTAAGTGAGTTAATGGTGGTAATAGTTTAGAGGTACTTTCTTTAAGTGTGGCATGAAAGGACACATGGATTTTTAGTGTAAGAAAGACAAGAGAGTTGATTGTGTGAGTGAAGAAGGTGGACCATCTGTTGGTGTCTCCAAAAATGCTCTTGAAGATGAGGAAAATCTTATGCTTAGAAGGGTCATGGTGAGTAAGGATGTAGAACCTTATCATTAGAAGAGTTTACTCAAGACCAGATGCAAGGTTGGTGGTAAGTGTTGTGAGGTGATTGTTGATAGTGGAAGCACTGATAACTTAGTTTCTGAGGAGATGGTGCAAAGGATTGGTTTGAAAATACTTAGACATCCAAGACCTTAGAGGACCGGTTGGTTGCATGATGATCATGTGGTGGAAGTAAGGGAATAGTGCATGGTAAATTTTTGCATTGGTTCTTATAAGGATGCAATATTATGTGACATAGTGGTCATGAGTGCATGTCATGTTTTACTTGGTAGATCTTGCTAGTATGACAGAGATGTTATTCATGACTATAAATACAATGTAATTACCATTAGTAAGGATGATAAGATGTGTAGATTGATTTCTCTGGTGGATAAGGAGAAGAAGGTGAAGCATCTGAGTCTTTGTAGAAGATATGAGTTGAGAGAAGACTTGAAGGATGAACTTAAGGTTAGACTTACTGGTGAGTAGGATCCGAGTAATTTTCTAGACCTGGTTGATGATAGGAGAAGGCAGTGCCGGTTGCAGATGTGAGGAAGGTTTATGGATGAAGAATGAGTATGGGATTATTGTCCCTTGTTTTTCAAGATTTTCATGACCCTTTCTCATGGAAAATATTTTTGTACCTCAGGTTTCTGATGCAGGAGCATCTTGGGTCCTTGGTAATCTTGCAACATTAAAAAACAATTGGTCTTTTGGTGGACTCTTTTACCAATTTTTGTGTTTGTTTATGTTCTGGGCTACCGGTTGGGTGATTGTTAGCTCGGTAAAGTTATGTAGATATTTAGAAGGTGTGGTCATGATATGTTTTTTCATGGGGTCATTAGGAATCTTGTCCTATGATAGATACTTGTTTGGAGTTACCGTGCTTGAGTTGTGTTGGATTCTATGACTGGATGTATGAAGGCATTTTTGGTTCCAGACAATTTTCTGAGATTTGGTGAGCGGTCGATCTGTAGAGATGTTGGATAGGAGAAGTCAAAAGGGTTTATTCCTTATTATTAATAGATATCATGTCTATGATAAAACTTCTTTTTGTGTAGTAGTTTGTGAGATACTACTGGTTCTCTATCGATTTTTGTTGTTCTTTGTGATACTGGTTCTTGGACTTAACCGGTTGATTGATCGAGGCTGCGGTTGTTGTTTTGATCGTTGGTGATGATTGATGTAATTTCCTATGTGGATCTTGATAAACTATAACTGATTGAATGTTTTAAGATGTTAAGTTGATGATCATAGAGACATAAGAAAGTTAATGCAAGACATTAAATCAGTTAATGTATTGTATTGTCATTGATGTCAATTTGATATAATCTGTATGGTCATGAACATACTACTAAAGACTTCAAAGAGTTGATGAATCAAAGGCTATGCTATTAGTAATGCATATAAGTCAAGTATTCATAAAGTGACTATATACACCGATGGAGTGCACACCAACGATCAGAGTAAATCAACAAGAGAAAAGTGACAGTTTTACCCGACAAGAAAATGCATAGTAGTACTGACAAGCAAAGTCACAGTGTTGCCCGATGAGAAAAGAATAGTGTAACCTGACAGATAGAATTACAGTGTTGCTCGATGAACGGAGATCCCAAAGACAACCAAAGTCACACCAACGGAACAGTTAGTTGTCACCAATGACTAACTGAAGTATTGACCGACAGAACAAAGAGTTCAAAAATGACAAATTGCTTAGCTGTCAAGAGCTAAAAATAGACTTAACTGATAATTATCATTTTTTGAATCGACAAGATAAAGCCAGAGATAAGTAAAGGATTTAAAGCTGCTTTTTCCAACTGGCAAGAAGATATCTACGAGATAAAACTAGATTTTTTCATTAAATCTAATTGGCAAGAATTATGGATCACGCCAAAATCAAGAAACCCAAGAAATGGTTAAATCATGTCTATATAAGAGACAAGATTATTCATTATGAATAAGGGGTGTGACAAGAGAAAAGATGCTGAAGAGATTCTAAAGGAGAAGAAAGTCTTCATTCAGACCTAATCAATCAAGCTAAGGAAAGAGCTAAATTTTGCGGACACCAACGAACAGTGATACAACATCACAAAGAATAAAAGTGTGGAGCAAAGGTATTTAATTGATAACATTGATCAGAAAGGTAATGCACTTACAATAGATCTGAAAATCTACAATTCAATTTGTATATGTGAACAGATCAATATACTATTTTAGTTTAACCACTGAAGCATAAAGTCTCTTAACCGAGCAGGACTTAAAAGTCTTTTGTAATTGAGATACATCCCAAGGAGTATCAAAAAGTTTGATCATACAAAGTAGCATTGGATATGCCCGATACCTATTGATAGGCCAAGTGAGTTTTTGATCAAGGATGGTAGCATTAGATACTAGATACTAAGTGACAAACTATCTATTTAAATCCTCTAACAAGGTCACACCTAAAAGTGTGTTTGTAACCTTTAACAAGGTTGGCTTTAACCGAACTCACTTCAGAAGAGTGAAAATTTGGGGTACCGGTCCTAGTGGTTTTTCCCTTAACAGGGTTTCCACATTAAAAATCCATGTGTTAATGTGTTTATGAGTCATTACTTTATTATTTTGCATTTCACTTAAGTAAATCTAGATTGATTGGTATACACTAGTTATTTACTGTGTTTCGATAAATAGAAAGACTGCTTATCGGTAAACATACAGTAGAAGGTTTTACAAAGCATTTTGACAAGTAGTAATTTGATATAATCATTTCAAGGCATTCATCTTACAAGACTAAAGATAACTAGAGGCATAATTTTTGGTACTAAGTTTGAAGGGTTGATTTAAGGATTAATTTTTGAGGCCACTGATTCACCCCCCTCTTAGTTATTACTAACAATTGGTATCAGAGCTTGTATTCTTAGAAAGGGAGTTTAACAACTCAAGCTAAAGATCACAAGATGAACAAATGAGATGTGCCCAAGTTGAAAAAAGACAACTTTGCTTCATGGAAAAGCATGATAAGACTCCACTTATCAGGTATTGGAAATAATGTTACTCAATACTTAGATACTGAATATGTGTTGCCCATAGGATCACTAACAGTTGAACAAATGAGAGAGAACCATGAACACAACTGCATGATAATAGAGCTTTCTTCCTCACTCTTCGATGCTAAATTTGAAGATGTCAAAGCATGCAAAACTGCAAAGTAGATGTGGGACAAATTGAAGCTTGTACATGGTGGTGATAAAAATGTTTTGAGAGCCAAGATAGAAAGCCTTAGAGGAAAGTTTGATGATCTCAGAATGAAGAAGGTGAAAACATCACATAGTACAACACAAGAATCAAAGAGGTAGTCAATGCTATTCGAGGAGTTGGAGGTGTAATAGATGAAGATACAATGCTAAGTAAAATTATAAGAACCTTGCTGCCTACTTATGCTATTAGAGTTTATGCCATACAAGAAATGAGAGCAGTAGCAATAACAATGTTACTCTAGATAGTTTGATTAGAAGACTGATTTCATTTGAGATGAATAACTTTAATAATAGTGTCTTACCAAACATAGATTCTGCATTCAAATCTTCTTTGAGAATAAGTAAATCAAGTCATAAACACACTATGAGAAAAGATAGTGATAGTGAAAGTGAAGAAGAAGATCTTGATGAATTTGAAGCACTTATGGCAAGAAATGAAATTGAAGCACTTATGGAAAGAAGAATGAAGAGAGGCAAAGGTAAATACAAAGGTAAATTACCAATTGTATGTTTTAATTGTAAAGATATTGGACACTTTTCTGCAAGATGTCCTAACAGAAGAAAAGATGACAGAAGTAATGACAGGTCATTTGAAAAGAAGTTTGATAGAGGTGATTATAGAAGCAACCGCTAATTAGAAAGATGAGAAAGAAGTTTGAAAAAGGTTATTATAGTCAATGTTATATCTTAAAAGATGACAGAAATGGAAATCTTGACTCCAAGAGTGATGAAGGAATATTTCTAGGGTATTCCACCAAGAGAAAAGCTTATAAATGTCTCAATAAAGCCTCTAACAAAATTGTTGAAAGTGCAAATGTAAAGATAGATGAATTTGTAAAAAATAATGAAAAGGAAAGCACAAAAGAACCAGAGGACTACAACAGGTTTGTTTACAATGAAGAACCTAACACTCTACCTGAGCAACAATGCATAGCTCTTGAGCAACAAATTATTGCACCTGAGCATCAGGCTGCAAATACCAAAAATCAAGATATTGCTAAAGATGATGTACCAAGTGATGGAGATCAGAATGAAGGACAAATTGATGATCAAGCTGATAGACAAAGAAATAAACCTATACTTTCTAGATATGTCAGAAGGAACCATCCACAGAACTAGATCATTGGAGACAAGAAGGCTGGTATGAGAACCAAAAGTAAGTCTCTAATCACAAGATGTCTTATTTGTGATTTTGAGCCAAAATCTATCAATGCTAAACTTAATAATGAAGAATGGATTAGTGCTATGAATGAAGAAATTGAGAAGATAGAGAAAAAAAAGACATGGACACTGCTACCGATACCAGATGACAAGAATTTCATCGATACAAAATGGATATTCAGGAATAAACTAAATGATAATGGAGACGTCACCAGAAACAAAGCAAGACTAGTATGCACAAGAAGAAGGGATTGACCATGGAGAAACCTTTGCACCCATTGCTAGGCTAGAAGGACTAAGAATATTAATTTCTTATGCTACATATAAATGATTCAAGGTATACCAAATGGATGTCAAGTCTTCATTCCTAAATAGAATACTTGAGGAAGTGGTATATATTGAACAACCATAAGAGTTTGTTGATGCAGACAAGAGGAACATGGTATGTAGACTACACAAATCCTTGGATGGATTGAAACAAGCACCCCGAGCCTGGTATGAAATAATTCATTCCTATCTCATAAGTATTGGATTTGTAAGAACTAGTGAAAACAATAATCTTTATTTGAAGGAAGATACTGATGCTAACATTTTGATTGCTGAAATATTTGTTGATGACATCATATTTGGAGGTAATGATATGCTATGCAAATCATTTGCAAATGAAATGAGCAAAGAGTTTGAGATGTCTATGTTTGGAGAGATCAAGTTCTTTCTTGGTCTACAGATCATGCAACAAGATCAAGGTATTTTCATTACTCAATCCAAATACATCAAATAAGTGCTGAAAATATTCAAGATGGAAGATTCCAAGCCAGTGGGAACACTGATGGCAACTAGATGTAAGCTAAAAAAGGAGGACAAGTCACCTGAGGTAAATTAGACTTTGTATAGATCAATTATTGGAAAACTCATGTATGTTGTACATACTAGAACAGATATTGCACATGCAGTAGGAATATTTGAAAGATTTTCTGTTAATCCCAGGGAATCACATATGACAGCTATGAAAAGAATCCTAATATATCTGAAGAATACCGAGGAATATGGCTTATGGTATAGAAGAGAAATAAAATTTGAACTTAAGGTATTTACTGACACTGATTGGGCTGGAAACATTGATGACCGAAAGAGCACAACTTGAGTAGCATTCTTTATGGGTGAAAAACTTGTCAATTGGATCAGCAAGAAGCAAGGATGCATCTCTCAGTCTACTATAGAAGCAGAGTATGTTTCTACTATTGCAAACTGCTCAAATATTGCATGGATCAAACAACTACTGGAAGGTATGTATATGAAAATTCTTGAACCAGTAATTATCTATTGTGATAATACCAGTGCAATAAACATTTCCAAGAATCCAGTCATGCATGCTAAGAAAAAGCATATTTTTATCAAGTATCATTATTTGAGAGAAAAAGTTCAAGCAAAGGAGGTGATACTTGAGTATGTGCAATCAAAAGAGCAATTAGCTAATATCTTCACCAAGCCACTTCCCAAGGATGCATTCAAGTACTTGAGAAAGAGACTATGGGTCAAACCCTTGTCTACTGGTCAGTAAGATGACTAGAAGGCTGCATCAGCCTACATATTATCAAAATATCATTCATGTTGATGCAAGCAAAGAGATGGACTTCAAAGATACATCTATATACAATAAGGTATTTATCTACTCCATGCACCAGAATTATTGTATTGCTGATGGATTGGGACATTCAAGGAGTATATTATGGATAGAAAGGATTGTTTGGAATTACTGTCAAAATATTTTTTTGGCATTGTTGTCAAAGGGAGAGATTATATCCATTATCACATCAGGGAGAGATTATATCCATCACATTATCCAAATGGAGAGATGTAACTAGAAAGGGAGAGTACATACAAAGGGAGAGAATTACTGACAAGAGACATCAAAAGAAAGGAACAATCAAAAGAAGAGAGTTTGAAACAGGAAAAGAACACATCACATTAGAAGAAGAAAGATTCTAAATCTATCTAGTAAAGGGATTAAAGATAGAAAGAAAGCTGCAAGAATCAAATCTAAGCTATATGAGCTTACTGAGGACCAAATATTTGTATCGGTTATAGTACATAAATACATTGATGAACTTCAATTGTCATATTTCATATTGTATTAGTAATAATATAGTGTGATAATGTAGTGTGTTTCCATCAATGCCAAAGAGAGAGATTGATGAACTATAACTAATTGAATGTTTGAAGATGTTAAGTTGATGATCACAGAAACATAAGAAAGTTAATGCAAGACATTAAATCAGTTAATGTATTGTATTTTCATTGTTGTCAACTTGATATAATCTATATGGTCATGGACATACTGCTAAACACTTCAAAGAACTGATGAATCAAAGGCTATGCTATCAGTAATGCATATAATTCAAGTATTCACAAAGTGACTATATACACCGATGGAGTGCACACCGACGGTCAGAGTAAATCAACAAGAGCAAAGTCACAGTGTTACCCGACGAGAAAATGCATAGAAGTACCAACAAGAAAAGTTACAGTGTTTCCCAATGAGAAAAGCATAGTGTAACCCGACAGACAGAATTACAGTGCTGCCCGACGGATGGAGATCCTCAAGACAACTGAAGTCACACCGATGAAATAGTCAGTTGTCACCGACGACTAACTAAAGTATTGACCAATAGAATAAAGAGTTCATAAATGACAGAATGCTTAGCTGTCAAGAGCTAAAAATAGACTTAACTGATACTTATCATTGTTTTAATCGATAAGATAAAGAAGGAGATAAGGAAAGGATTTAAAGCTGCTTTGTCCAGATTGAAAGAAGATCTCTACGAGATAAAACTGGAGTTTTTCTTTAAATCTAATTGGTGAGAATTTTGGATCATGCCAAAATCAAGAATGCCAAGAAATGGTGAAATCATGTCTATATAAGAGACAAGCTTAATCATTATGAATAAGGGGAGTGACAAGAGAAAAGATGCTGAAGAGATTCTGAAGGAGAAGAAAGTATTCATTCAGACCTAATCAATTAAGCTGAGGAAAGAGCTAAATTCTACAGACACCGATGAACAGTGATACAAAATCACAGAGAAGAATAGTTTGGAGCAAAGGTATTGAATTGATAACATTGATCAGAAAGGTAATGCACTTACAATAGATCTAAAAATCTGCAATTCAATTTGTATATGTGAACAGATCAATTTACTATTTTAGTTTAACCACTGAAGCATCAAGTTTCTTAACCGAGCAAAACTTAAAAGTCTTTTGTAATTGAGATACATCCCAAGGAGTATCAAAAATTTTGATCATACAAAGTAGCATTGGATATGCCCGATACCTATTAACAGGCTAAGTGAGTGTTTGATCAAGGATGGTAGCATTAGATGCCAGATACTAAGTGAAAAACTATCTATTTAAATCCTCTAACAAGGTCACACCTAACAATGTGTTTGTAACCTTTAACAGGGTTGGGTCTTAACCAAGCTCAGTTCAGAAGAGTGAAAATTTAGGGTACCAATCCTAGTGGTTTTTCCCTTAACATGGTTTCCATGTTAAAAATCCATGTGTTAATGTGTCTATGAGTCATTACATTATTGTTTTTCATTTCACTTAAGTAAATCTGGATTGATCGGTATACACTAGTTATTTATTGTTTTTTGGTAAATAGAAAGACTGCTTATCGGTAAACATACAGTATAAGGTTTTACAAAGCATTCTGACAAGTAGTAATTTGATAGAAGCATTTCAAGGCATTCATCTTATAGGACTAAAGATAAGTAGAGGCATAATTTGTGGTATTAAGTTTGAAGGGTTGATTTAAGGATTAATTTTTGAGGCCACTGATTCACCCCCCCCCCTCTCAGTTATTACTAACAGATCTTTGTGTGGCTGAATTGATTTCTTGGATAGGTCCTTGAGAAATAATTAAATGTTGTATTTAATTTGGGTTTAGGTCGATTGGGTCTAACACATTTCTTGGGATATGTAAAGTTGGTTGAGGCTGGCCTATTGGTGGTTTTGTATAAATTTTAGGGCTTGCGATCATTTGACAAAGAAGAGAAAGGATGGAGAAGTCTGGAGAAGGGTTGAATAAAAGAGAAGCTGCTAGAGGATAACTCTAAGACTTAGGAAGATCTGGAATAGGTCTGAGTTGGGTTTTTCTATTAGGGTTTCTTTGTACTTGACCTAAACCTGGAAAGGCCTTACAAACTGACATGTATAAAGAAATTATGATTAATAAAACTTGTTGTTTGGATGCAAATCATGTTGTTTTCTATTGTATCTTGTTGTTTTTTCTGTGTTGATAACCACTGCAAGGATTTAACATCCCCTTTGTGGATTCTCTGCCCTTGACTACATCATCCTCTCATGATTAAATTTTTTTACAAAATTTAGTAAGTCAATCTTATCCATTCACATTCTAACTACCCTCATATCACCCCTCCATTCCCTCTTTTATCCTCAAGAGATTATATCAATAATCCTTCACTATTGATCTTATCTTTAGATCTTTACCATCTATTAATCCTTCCCTAAAGTCTATAAATTGAGGCACGTCTATTTTCATTTGGATCCATCATCATTTGTGCCAAGTGTGTGTTGTCAAATCTTGCAGTCTTCAAGAAAAGGATCATCTACAAACCATCTTATAATTGGAGAAAATATTTTAACAATGGATATTTTGGTAAGTTTTTCCTTTATTTTTAATGCTATTCTTTGTTAAATTCTCCTTTTTGTTTACCTCTATTGAGAGGTCTTTCTTTAGTTTGCAAGGAAGTTTTTTTCTTTTTTTAAACTTTCATTTACATTTCAAAAAATGAGTACTACATTTTGGTGACTCTATTGGAGATTGTTGACCATGATGTTAGCACAATACAATAACAAGAATGAAGAGAGAAAAATCCATCCCTTTAAAATTGGAACAAAATACTCCAAGGTTCCAAAATGTCAGGTCACAACCGCGTTGGATATTTTAATAGAAGACAATGTGAAAGTTCACAGAGAGGCCTTTGCTAGTTCTAAAGTGTGACTACTGGATTTAGCAATTTAAGCTCTCTTTTTACTGATAGAGTCTGATTTTTCATTTTTCAAAGATTAAATTTGTAGTAATAAAAATATGAAAAGAAGAAACTAATTTAACTTTAATCTAACCATCATTTTCAAAGAAATTGCAAAAGAAATTCAAGGGATGCAAGAAATTGATTATCCATGGAAGAAAACTATTATGGGCAATGATTTTTCAAATACACACATGCTACTATGGACTATTTGATATAATTAATAAACTATACAAACATAAACTTGGAATCCCGCAATTTATATAAACATGATGCAATCATTTAAGGTATTTTAGAAAACACAAGATTTCTTAGAATTCATCAAAAATCACAAAGCCATTACCCATGCACACACATGAGACAAATAATTCCTTAATGAACAAGTATAAATTATTCTACCATGTTATCCAACACAACAAACAATCATTTGATAATCACCACCAACTGAAGAAAATGATTGAGTAAAACTACAAAACACAATAAATGACTCTTGAATTTGAATTTTATATCAAAGTCACAAATTCAATAATATGCACACAATGAGATTGTAATGCCACTTATTATTCATTTTCAAACAAATAATTATCATCCCTTATTACAAAAAATTTGAGGGTTTATATAGATTTTACAATTGAAAATTGCTAAACCCATAACTAGGGTTTTTGGGCATTATTTTTCGATCAAAATGAATTTGAAATAGCAACTAAACTATCTCAAATTGTTTTTAATATAAATAAAAATGCTTGTACAACTCTTTCATGATGTTTATTACAATGGTGGGGCCTTTTTAAAACCAAAACATGCCCCAAAATTTTGGGATTTTAGTTCTATCAGGCGGTGAATCTATTGTTCACTTCTAGATGTGTTTATGGAGCTTGCCAGGGTTTCCACCATTAACAAATTGTAGTCTACTATGAGCTCAAACTTAGGAATTATTTCAATCTCATCACCATAAAATTTGACATGGAATCAATCTCTAACAATAGAAAAATAAGCAAAAACAAGATTAAAATTGTTGGGCACGTTTCTACTTACTTGTAAAAATCTTCAACCATTTTGCAAAAATGATCAAAATTTCTCCCCCTTCTATCTACAAATGAGCGATGATCTATGGGAATTCCTATTTAAAGGATTTTAATATAATATTGATATCATCAATACCTAGGGGTTTCATGTATTTTAGTTACTTTTTTAAATTTATCTTGAAAGCCTTTAGCTTCTTATTTTTATCCTCAGACTGAGAAATCTCCTTCATATTCACCAATTCATGCTTGAGACCTAACATCCAGTCAATGGATTCCTTTGTACACTCTCCATGAAGAGAATTTTTAAATTCTTATACAATATCATCGATACTCCTCATGTGAACTTATGATTCCCAAAATGTACATAAAAGCTCATTTATAAAATCTTCTATACATTGCATTGAAATATTTATATTTTTGCCTCTCTCGAGAATATTTTCCCTCATCTTTCATATTGCTTAATGATTAGTTTTATGGCCCTTAGACATTTAGTTGACAAGCCTACATATTTTAATTAAAAATGTATGCCTTCAATAGTTCTTATGGGCTCATGTTCTTCATTATCTTCAAAATTGGGTGATAATCATCCCACATCAACATTGTCTCTTCAATTATTAACTATTAACATTCTCAAGAGCTTGAACGATGGAGGGAGGAGGAGGACATGATTTGAATTCAAATTCTGGACTAGGTGGGGACCAAGCTAATGGTGGAAATCCTGCAGGAATTGTCATAGGTGAGTTGCATAAGGGAGGAGAAACATCAAGTAAGGTCTCCACAAATGAATTAGAAGATGAAAAGGAGCCTGATGATGCTCATTCCTGAGGTGGTAGGCCTGAGAAGTCTTCCTCAACCCTAGAAGGTAAGTCTTTCCCTCCAAATAGCACTGGGAAGTCTTCTTCTAGGACGTTGGTTAAAGGAAGCTGGTCTTCACTATTTGGGGTCAAGCCAATAGGAAAATCTTCCTTCCCTAGTATCAATAATATTTCAGAACTTGAGAAGGGTGTGTTTGGTATTTTACTACCTGAAACCTTAGTGGATCACACTATCGCTACTATGGCTTTAACCCTGGTGGGAAAATTTACTTGTTTCAAGACCAAATATTGATGTGGTAAGTGCATTTGCTGGAAAAACATGGCACCTGAAAGGCCAAGTTGATATCTTTGTTATACCAAAGGGATTCTTCTCATTTGAGTTCTCTAATGAGGAATATCTCTCTTGTGTTCTCTATGGAGGACCCTATATGTTTGGCAAGTCATTTCTGGCTTTACAAAAGTGGTCGACCAACCTGAACTTAAATGAGGATTTATTCATTTCTGCCCCAGTCTGGGTGTGCTTCCCTAGCCTCCCTCTAGAATACTGGCATGAGGATGTTTCTTTTGGGCTGGCGGGTGCATTTGGTGAACTCCTGTCCATTGACCCCATGACAGCTGCTAGGTCTAGGTTGGTCTACGAAAGAATTTATGTGAGTATCCACCAAGATGTGGACCTACTTAAGGTAATATCTATTATGTCCAAGCTAGGGAAGCATGTTTAGCCTATGGAATTTTAATATATTCCCTTTGCTTATTTTACCTACAAAAAATATAGACACTGGGCGAAGCAATGCCTGCTCAAAGATCAAAAGGCTCATAAGAGACCTCAAGGTAAAAAGATTGATATAAAGAAGGAATGGAGGGAAAAACATCAAAATAGTATTAATGAGGCCAAAACCATTGAAGATAAGAGAGAAGGAGGAAGAGCTGAAGAGGCAGAGGAGGTCCATCCAGATGGTGACAAACCCATTGAAAAGGAAAATCTGGGGGCTTTGGTTTATGACATTGGGAATCAGTTGCCCAATATCAGTACTAGCAAAGACATTGAAGCCCATAAGGAAAATGGAGGAAACCTCTTTGACTCAAGGAGAATGGAAAGTGTGCGATCCCAGGAATAGGAAGCTTCTTTCCCTATTTCTAGGGTGGAAGATTCCCTTAAGTTCTTAGTCATGGATGAATTTAATTTGAATAACATTAATCCCTGGGGGTTGATAATGCAAGATGACAAATTGAAAAGTGATACTATTCAAGATAGTGGTCATGAGGACCCTCTGTCACCATTAGCTAATTTTTGGAGGGAAGAGAGATTGATAAACTCTATAATACAAGAATAAAAATGGATAGAGACAAGTGGAAATAAAAATCATAGAAATCCATGTAAAAAAGGTAATGGGCTGAATCAGGCTCTTAGAATGCTGGGATCGGCTAAGAAAACTGAAAATCAAGCCCATGGTGGAGTGCAAACTAGACAAAAAAAGAGGGCGGATGTTGGATCTCCCAAAGGTGATCTCAGAGGTAGAAGATCAACTAAAGATGTAAGAGAACAAGAAGAAAAGAAGAACATTGTGGATGGCTGCAAACTCACCATCCACGAGTTATTCTCTCCATATCATAAATGAATATCATCTCTTGGAATATTCGAGGATTGAAAAAGTCCTCATAAACAAGATGTTTTAAGGAACCTTGTTAGAGATTGAAATCTAGATATTTTGTTAATACAAGAAACTAAAATGACTAGGGAGAAAGTTGAAAAAATATAGCCCATCAAGAATGGGGGAAACATAGGTAGTGATTCAGATGGAGCCTATGGAGGTGTGGTTATTTACTGTAATAAAAAGTCTATTGACCGCACTCTTATACAGGTTGAGAAGAAAATCATTATGGTGAAAATGACCCATATTAGAGACAATTTCTCTTGGTTTATTTTGAATATTTATGCTCCTAATACTAGATTAGGTAGACAAAAGTTTTGGGAAAGCCTGAAGAATTCAAGAAAGAATAACCAGGATAAAACTTGGATGGTCATGGGAGATTTCAATGCTCTGTTGAAAGAGGATGAAAAAGGGAGGAAACCATTCATAGATGGAAAGCAGGTCAGACCTAATGGATTACATAAATGATGAAGCTTTCCTAGATGTGGAGCTGGGGGGTATCTTTTATACCTAGTATAATAGGAGAACAAGAGTTGAATTTATTCAGGTAAAATTGGATAGATCTCTCATCTCTCCAAACTAGCTTTCAAGGTACTCATATTCCCTCTCTTCTATGTTGTGAATTGGTTCTGACCACTTTCCTATATCTTTTTTTGCTTACCCTTTGAGTGGAAAGAGAAACTCCCCTTTTCACTTTAAAAAAATGTGGATGACTCATCCCAATTTAAAGAAAAGTATTGGTGAATGGTGGAATTGTGCTATGGATGGGGTGGCTATGTGCAAAATTACAAAGAAATTGTATGCTATTAAAAGAAAGATTAAGGCCTGGAACAAAGAGGTATTTCATGACATATTTCAATCCAAAAGTACTATTTAGATTGAAATTAAGGACATTCAAGACCAAATTCAATCTGAGGGTCTTTCTGAGGATCTCGGATGCCTTGAAAATAATTTGCTGGCAAAATATCATAATATTATATCTAAGCAGGAAAATTTATAGAGACAAAGATCTAGAGCTCTTTGGCTTAAGGCAGGGGACATAAATTTTGTATTCTTCCATATGAATACCATGAAGCATAAGGTGGCTAACAAAATCTCTTGTCTTAATTGCAGTGGAAATAAGTTGGTAAAGGATGAATACATTAGAAAATAAATGCTCAGTTATTTTTCTTCTCTTTTAACCAAAAACCCTAACTTGGTTTCCTCTGACCAAGAGAAAATTATTTCTACTATTCAATTTCTTATTGACCAAGATACCAATAGGAAGCTTAAAGCTATTCCGTCTGATAAGGAAATGAAGAATGTTGTGTTTTCCTTTGAAGGTGAGAAAGCCCCTGGCCCTGATGGCTTTCCAATGCTTTTCTTTCAACATTACTAGGAGATTTTGAGGAAAGATGTGAATGTTGTGGTGAAAGAGTTTTTTGGTACCAAAACCCTCCTAAGGGAGCTTAATGCTACTTTCCTGGTGCTCATCTCTAAGAAGCAGGGAGCTAATTACGTTGATGATTTTAGACCCATTAGTCTATGTAACTCCTTGTATAAAATCATCTCCAAAGTGTTAACCCTAAGAATTCTGAATATCCTCCCTTTGATCATTTCCTCCCAGCAGAATGGGTTTGTTCCTAGTAGAAAAATCCTAGATTCCATCATTGTTGTGCATGAAAATATCCATTCTTTGGAAGTTGTTAATAAACAAGGTTTCCTAATGAAGTTGTATCTCTCCAAAGCCTATGCCAGAGTGGACTGGAAATTCTTGTAGAATGTTCTTGAAGCCTTTATCTTTGATAATGGAGTTATCAAACCTATACTGCAACTGGTTTCTACCATCTCCTCTTCTATTATTGTTAATGGGGGTTCTTCCAACTTCTTTAGACCCTCCAGGGGTATGAGACAAGGTGACCCTATTTCACCTATTCTTTTTGCTATTTTGGCTGAATGCCTGGAAAGATACATTAGTAAGATGGTAGGAGAAGGGATGATTTTTGGTCTCCAACCCTTGTTTGCTAGACGATTTTGTACCCATGAAAAATTTGTGGATAATACTCTCATTATGGGGATAACTACTGTGAAGGAGGCTAGAAACTTGAAATCGACTCTTACAACTTACATTACTGGGTTTGGCCAAATTATAAATTGGGACAAGAGCTCTTTATTCTTTATTAATACCCCGGAGGAGAGACAAATAAAAATTTCTAAAATCTTGGGCTACAGTGTTGGGACCCTTCCCTCGTCTTATTTAGGATTGCTGATGAGCTCTAAACCCACTGAGGTTTTCTGGAATTCAATCATTCAAAGATTCAATAGAAAGTTAGCTGGCTAGAAGGGGGTGATTTTAAGTCATGTTGGGAAAGTTTAACTCTTTAAATCTACTCTGCAAAAACTTCATGTTTACGCGATGAGTTTTTTTAAGATACCCCACAAAGTTGCAATGATGATTGAAAGAATTCAAAAAATATTTTTGTAGTCGGGGGTGGAAGATAAGAAAAAACTAAGTTTAGTTGCTTGGGAATGGGTTATTAAGCCAAAAAATTTAGGAGGATTGGGTCTGGGATCTATCAAAAACTTCAACAAAGCCCTTCTTGCTAAACAAATTTGGCAGATCTTTGGGGATAAAAAGTAGTGGAACATGATTATCAGAAACAAATACCTGTCTAACTATCCTAATCTAGAAGACTTTATCTTTTCAAGAGAGGATGTCCAAGGATCCTATATATGGAACAATATCTTCTATGCTAAGGACTTGATCACTAAAGGCACTAGATGGAAACTAGGAGATGGTAGGAAAATTGACTTCTGGGAGGATTGTTGGCTTCAAATGGACCCTCTCTCAAGCAACCAAGAATGGAATCAAATTATTGGTAGATGTAAAGAACCTTTTTGGGGAGAAAGCCAATGACTATTGGAGAGGAAATGAGTGGATCAACTTGGGAGAAATAGACTAATTTCTCTCACCCCTTCATCTTATGTTGTAGACCTGGGTTGTCAATGAAAATAACCATGACAAACTTATCTGGGTGCCTAAATGGGTTGGTGTTTACTTTTTGGCCTCGACCTATGATCTTCTTATCCCAGGGGAGGTTAGACCTATTTTCTAGAAGATTTAGTATAAATTTATCACCCCTAATATTTTTTTTTTCTAGATTTAGCCTAGAATAAACCTCTAACTTTAGATAATCTTTGAAAAAGGGGTTTCAATTTGCATAATAGATGCTTTCTTTGTATGGATGAGGCTAAATCTTGTAATCACATCATGTTTCATTATTCTTACTCCTGCATGGTGTCGGATATAATCTTTAGAAAATCAAATCTCTATTGGTTCTTCCCTTTCTTATGGCAGGACTTTATCACCCAATGGAGTTGCCCCTTTTCAAAATTTCTAGCTACTCACTTCTGGAATATGATTCTACCCCATTTTATCCCATGTGTCTAGAAGAAGAGAGATAATAGAGTGTTCCAGGAGAAATATGCTAAAGCTGAAGTGGTTGGCAATCAAATATGTAGAGGGGTGGAGGAGAACTTCATTGTTATTATCAACAACAATCCTACTCTGCGATCTTCTCTTCAGGATATTGATAACATCAGAAAATGGAAGTTTAACTCTACTAATATGAAAATCCCCCATCCTAGAGATTGTGCCCAAAAGTCTTAACCTCCCTATGGATGGAGCAAAGATAACTTCGATGGGCTGCTAAGAGAAACCTGAGACAGGCTGGCAGAGGTGGTATCATTAGAGACTGGGCTGGTAATTGTATGTGTTGTTTATTTTCCTTTGGGAGTGCAATCCAATCATAGAGTTGAAGCTATGGTGGCTCTCAACACTATCATGCTAGAAGAAGAAGTGGGTTGTAAGAAATTTTGGCTGGAAGGATAATCTCTCAATATCATTAAAAATATTAAAGGGTTAAGTCAACCTTTGTGCACTATAGAGCATATAATAGAAAAAATTAGAGTCATACCCCTTAAATTTGAAAAGATATATATATATCCCATGAATACTACAAAAATAATATGGTCATGATAGGTTAGCTAACTTTTAGGTTAAATATGACATCACCCGCAAGTGGTTTGGCACAAACAATATAAATGATGATATTAATAAGTTCATTTAATATGACAAGATTAACCAAAAGGAGGGAACCATTCGAAGTAATGATGATTATGAATGATTTTATGTGGTAGGTAGAGCACATTTACATTAATACTTGTATCTTAACACACATTTTGTGGGTGTTTAAGATTGTGCTTGTTCATTACAAGCTTTCTGTGCCTATTTTGAGAAGCTCTGCAATCAACTTGGCTGTGCGAAAAAATTGTAATGGTTTTATGAAGCTTAGTAATATGAGGGAAGAAATGAGAGGGGATCTAAAGCATGAGGAACCAGAGGAATTCAATGGGTGCAAGAGAAAGAAGTTTGGAGGAAACTTAAGAAGGGTGGCATCGGGAAGTATCTGAAATGTCTACATGGAAAAAATAAAGATATTATCAAGGAGTTTTCTTCTGGATGGGATAATGAGGTTGTGAATATTGTGGGAAAGTCTTTTCATCTGACTCTAGACCTTATAGCTGAGATTACATGTCTTCCACTGGATGGCATAAAGTATTTCAAAGATAGGAAAATTGGTAACAAGGCCTTTAAGGGTTTCCCTAAAACTGATGAAGACAGGGCTATGTTAGTTAAAATAAATGAGGAATATATTAATATCAATAACATTAATCTCCTGTGGGCTCAAGTCTTGAAGGCTATCATTGATTATTTCATCTTAGAGGATAGATACTCTAGCGTTTACAACTTCCATTTTGTTCTTGTTAATCATTTTCATCACAATACTAGGGTTTCTTTCCCCTATTTCTTGTTGAGCTCCTTGAATCAGAGTATTGTGGACAATAGAATCAAGCCTGACTCCCCTGTCATCCATGAAGGTATGATTTTACTTATCATTGAGTATGCCATAGATAAGATTCTGGATTCTGTGCCTAAACAAGTTGGTATGCAGAAGAGAAAGAGTGTGGGGAATACTCCAGGAACTAAGGCAAGCCCTTTAACCAACAAGAATTCTAGAAAGATACCACCTGGTAAAGATTTTTCTTCCATGTCTATCTTTGATGAGGTTGAGGGTATGAAATCTGATGATAACAAGGATGAGGAGATTTCTGAGGATGAAATTATGGACAAAATTAAGCCCAACAACAAGGAGAGTCCTAACAAGGAAGATACTCTCAAGGCTGAGAATGATGAGGAGCATGATATGCATCTCTAGAATACTTTCCTTCCCGCCCTAGAAGGGTCTGGCAATATTTGTTCTGAGACAATTTTTAACAAAGCTGCTGATGATATTGACCCCCAGTCGGAGACCCATAAGGAGGCTATAAACACTCTTAATGCACTCAAGAAACTTTAGAAAGATGCCCAGGAGGATAATAGTGATGGTAATGATAAGGATAATGTTGAAAATGAGAACATTGACAGGGAGACTGAAGAAGGGATTGATACTGACTATGGAGAAATTAGTGAGATGGACATGTAGACAAATGATGATGTGGAAGATGGAACTAATCCCTTGGAGATTTTGTCCAATACTGTTGACTTAAATGATAGATGAGAGGTCAAGAATCATCCTAACACTCCCCATGTAAACCTAAATATGAAGGATAACACTAATAAGGGTAAAAGTATTGAGACTCAGAAATATGGTGAGGCTACTTCTTTGAAGGAACATGATTTTAACACAAAGAGAGTCACCAATATGAGAATTTTGAACATGACAAGAAGCAGAGTTGTTTTTTCTTTCAACCTTGACAAATGGGGATTTCATGAAATCCAAGATTTGAGCATCAAGTATAGCTATTTGGATGCTAGGTATGATTTCCTCAAAGAGACAGTGGAAAAAATGAGGAATGACGCTTCTATGTATAATGACAAAGGTAATAATGTTTTTATTGAGGATTTTGAAAGTTCTAGCTCAATTAATTAGAAGATTACTAGCATCATAAAAGATAAGCTCACCCCCATCCTCAATAGAACTATTAGAAATGAAAAACTACTCAGGAATATCTTGACCCTCAACAAAGAGGGAATGAAATCCACTATTAACGTGTTGTATGCCATGCTGGAAGGTAATAATATGGATACAAATGCTATTACTATTGATGATGTTGTAGTTAAGTAGGATGAGAAGATTTTTGGCCTAGGGTCCAGAACAAAAGCTATCAAAAAGAAGAAAATGGGAGCTCATCCTAAAGATTTGATGAGCCTAAAATATTCTATCAAGAAGATTCAGGCCCTCCTGGAGGAATTTGAGGATTTCGTCAAAATGCTGGACTAATTTGTGGTGTTGAGAGTTTTTTGTGTCCATTTTTTGGCTTTTGTGCTGGCAGTTTTTTTTGTTCTATTTTGAGGAAGGTTCTTTAACTTTTTATCTTGGGATGTTCCCTCTCTTGGTTCTATTGTTTCCTTTAGGAAGATGATGCTTCTTGATTCTTGTAATGCTTGTTCTTTCTCCTAATTTGTAAAGGTTTTGGGGTCCCGTTCAAAACCTGTTATTACCTCAATCAAAAACATTATCTCTTGAATCCTAGATCCATATTATCCTATATTCATGTATTAAAAAATACTCATATTCTCTTTCATAGATTGATTAAAGTTAAAATTGACCTTATTACTTCTTCCCCTATCTCATCTATCTCTTTCCTCCACTCCACACATGCTAGCAAAAAGGAGTTTGTTTTGGAAAATTGGCCTCAAAAGATTAGTGTTGCATGCAAGCTTGAAGAGGATTTAGAGGTATTAATTTGGACTACTAGCCGATAGATATATCTTTTAAGCTCTTTGACCTAAAATTTTAGGTCTTCCTTTATATTTTCATATTTTTGTGTCCTCAAAATGGTTTTAACAACTTGATGTAGGAGATTCTTCTCACCTTCTCTGTTGGGTGCACCTAGATCTATCTCCTCCATTTGATAGTTTTATTCTACCATGTTGGTGTAGGGGAACCTTAGCATACAAATATTTTAAAATTTGTGTGACCATTTGGGGTCCTTAGGAGTCTTCTGTAATCAGTTTAGATGTTTGGATCAAATGTTGTAAACATTTGCAAAAAATGTAAAAGTTGTCAAAAGTGTCTTAATTTGGTTTTGTTAATCAATAAGGGATAGTTGGAATTGACTTAAAATTTATAAATATGGCCTCCAACTTGAATTCCATGGTTGGCTCAGATTGGAGAATGATTGAATAAGAAGAAACTTCATTTTTTGGCAAGTTCTATGTTGCATTTTTGTCTCTTTTTTTTTTCACTATTACAGTTTGATTGTTTCCTTTGGTACATCCATGAATAGTATAGTATGGGATTGAAACCAATGGGAAAATATGGATGAATTAATTTAGTTTCAATTTATTTTTGTTTGGTTCAATTTAATGAAGATTTGAAGAATTTATGATCATTTTGGTACGTGTTGGTTTTATTATGTCCTAGGGTTACCAATTTTGGGAAAAATGACATAACTCTTAATTCCACTATTGGATTTTGACAAAAAAATCTTTAGGAAAGGTATGTAATAAGGCTCTTTTCAGTATTACTTGAGAGATTGGCTTAATTCTTTAATTTGTGAAATTTATAGGTGACTGTTCTTTTCATTTGAATGAATATTTGTCTAATTAGGCCTAGTTAAGAAGAGAAACAATACATGTTTAAGCCATATGTTTAAAATAAACCCATACTCATTTCAAGATATGTTGTCAAATGACCAAATTGGGTATCTAAAAATTATTTTTTATTTAAGACCATGAAGTCTTCCCCTAGTTGTGAAGGAATTAGTGTTGATCCATGCCCTAAGGTAAAGGAAAGTTCTTGATTATGTTGGTAGAAAGACTTTAATCCCCTACTATAAATCAAATTGGTATCAAATCCCAAAGATCTTATAAAGGAATATTTGGGAGTTTGTGTATTGTATTGTCTTTTTGTTTTGCAGGTTGAAGGAAGAGACTAGATACAAAAAGACTAGGTATTGGGGAAAAGGAAAGGAAACCTACGTGAAGTATCACAAGAAGAAATCAAGAGAAGTGAATAATAAGCAAGGTGAAATAAACTTTCTTGAAAATAAAGAATGAAAGAGTTGAGGATAAAAGTTAGTGGAGACTTGTAGAGTAAAGAAGTACCAAGCAAGAAAAAAAAGAAAAGAAAAGAGAAAAGTGAGATGAAGAATAAATATGAGAAGGAAAATCAAGTAAGAATTCAAAAGGAGATAAAAAAAGTTGAACCAAGCCTCGAAATAAATCAAAAAAATAATGGAACTCGAGATGCAACAATTGCTTAAGAGAGCGAAACAAGAAAGTGGTTGACATTTTACCAATTAGAAAGAAGGTAAAGTGGCCCATCAAGACGATCATTTAGAGGAGAATAATTCAAGAGAGGAAAATATAACCAGACCTTGGAGAGTATTGTTTATGATGGAAGATCCTAATCCATCTGAGAAAGAGGGAAAATGTGAAGAAAATGGGTCCATAGAGACTCAAGATTTTATTTCTAAGAATACTTGTGAGTATGTGTTTATAGGTGCAATAGATAAAAATGGAAAAGAGTATAAAGAATAAGGATAAGTGAATGAAGTATATGAATATTTTTATGAAAATGTAGCACAATATGGTGAAGAAGATGTTGCAAGAAAAACTAAGGTAATGGTTGTATTTTATGATTTTATGGATGGTGAATATGTTACAATATTGTATTCCAATGATGACGATGAAGCCATAGATGGTGGTACTAAGGCATATGAATGAGAAATAAAATTTTGGTACCTTAAGTTGAGAATATTCTCAGTAATATATGGTATAAGAAGAAGAAAAAGGATCCTGGAAAAGTTTTAGAGATGGAGGATAAGTTGTAGAAGAATTGGAAAACCAGGAAGAAAAAGAAGACTTGTACTCAAGTGGACTTGAGTTTTTATTTCCCTTGGGAGTATGGTGTAGGGACACCTTAGTATACAAATATGTTCAAATTTTTGACACAATTTGGGGTCCTTAGGATTATTTTTCAATCAATTTAGATGTTTGGATAAAATGTTGTAAACATTTGCGAAAAAGATGTAAAAGTTGTCAAAAGTACCTTATTGTGGTTTTGTTAATCAATAAGAGGTTAAAAATAGTTGGAATTGATTGAAAATGTATAAATATGGCCTTCTACTCAAATTACATGGTTGGAGAAGGTTTTATAATGATTGAATAAGAATAAACTTCATTTTTTGGCAACTTCTAAGTTGCATTTTTTGTGTTTTTTTTCTTTATTACAGTCTGATTGTTTCCTTTGGTACAACCATGAAAAATATATGACATGATGAAACCAAAGGGGAAAGATGGATAAATTAAAATGGTTTAATTTTAATTTGGTTTGGTTCAATTTAATAAATATTTTAAGAAGTTATGATCATTTTCGTAAGTACAAGTTTGAGTTTTCCTTAGGGTTACTAGTTTTGGTGAAAATGCAATAACTCTTATTTACGCCATTGAATTTTGACAACAAATTGAGGAAAGGTATGTAATAAGTACCTTTTAAGTATCACTTGAGATATTGGACTAATTATTTAATTTGTGAGAGTTATAGGCGACTTTTATTTTCATTTGCATGCATGTTTTTTGTAAAATGGACAAAAGGGTATCTCAAATTGTTTTTAGTTTAAACCCAAAAATTCTTCTTTGGAACTTATGCCATGATATAGCTATTTGAAGGGCTACTAGGTAAGAAGCCTAGTTGTGAAATAAATAGTGTTGATCTATGCCCCAAGGTAAAAGAAAGTTCTTTATTATGTTGTTAAAAAGAATCTAAGACTATAATATAAATCATATTTCCTCTTCCATCATATCGACAAGAAAGACTGTTATTTGAGTCTTCCAAATTCCCCTTGCATATGTGAATACTTGGGATATCTTTTGTGTTTTTCTTCTTAGCTCTTCATCTCTAAAGGAACTATCCAAAAGAGAGAGATCTTGTATCTCCACATCCTTATACATCTATTTTTTATTATGTGTTATCTGAGATAACCACATAGGAGTGGTATCTAAAGTAGATGGCTTATATGTACTCATACCCAAAAAAATAAATCCCCCTACTTACTCCTCTTGCCTTGGAGAGGATGTATCAATTCTTAGAGGATTAGCTCTATGGATTGGAGATGGTATATCATGTTTTTCTTCTTTCCTAGGAGTAGTGTCATCTCTCTTTGGATTTTCACTTCCCTATCCCTTATTTATTTCATCCACCTCTTAGTATTTCACCTTCTTAGGAGTTGATTCCTTGTGTTGTTCCGAAGGTGGTTATGGGAGGGTTTCTTCTTGGAAAGAGGTGAGGGTTAACTTATATATTAGGCATATCTCCTCCACCTTCAATATCCATTTTATCAACATTTCCTACAAATCAATTTCATCTTGAGTATTATCCTTTGGTGGTTCAATGCAAGAAGAAGTGTCTTGGGGGGCTTCAAAATTTATAATATCTTGGAGATCAACTTGAAATAACTCATATAACCCTAATGGGTCCTCCTTATCCCTTTCCTTTTCAATATATCCCTCCTCTTGTGCTTTGGAATGAGATTTTGGATCCAATTTAAAGTTATGAATTTTTGGGATGTCTTGAGGGGAAGAATATAAAATATTATTCTCTTGTGTGGAGATAGGAGGAGGTTCTTAAACTTTCTCCTCTAATGTGGCTTCTCCTAGAGTAGGAGCTTATGATATAGAATACCTAGTAATCATTCTCCTTTGAAATAGGTTTTCATCCTCCTCCTCCTCCTCTTCTCCTTGTAATTACTCATCCTTGGGTAGTAGAGGCCCTTTCCTCAATCTCCTATAAAGTTGGCAAGTTTTCTTAGGTTTATTATTCTTCAACTTAATTTTTATTACTGTTATTTTAGGTTATGAAGAAGAAGGAGCATCTATATTAGTCAAAATATTAGTAATGGAAATAGGAACTATACTAGCCCTTGTGTCAGTGGGAGTGGCAATAGGAGAAACAATATCAACTCTTTCCCTTTCTCTTTTGTTTTGTTGTTTCCTCACTTTGCTTGGTATATTTTTTGATACTGCCCTAGCATGCTTTGTAGGGTGTGATGGAGGAGTCTCCCTTGTAGGTTTTTCTTTTATACTCTTTAAATATCTAGGTTTTCTCTTAGGTACTTGATATACTCCATCATATTTAGACATGTAGTCCATCTTAAATGGCTTTGTAAGCCAATTCTAAGTGCACTTTAACATATATTTGTCTTTTTTATCCATGTCTTCTTGCTCTAGTTCATTCACATCTATATTAAAAATAGATCTATCAAAGAAATTTTGATAGTTATATGAAGGATGTAATTTTTCCTCACTATCCTTCACCATGTGGCCCTCGGAGACAATAAAATTAGCAACATCATTAGCTGAATTCTAGGTCCATCCTATAGTAGTCTTAGACCCTTACTTTATATTTTCCATGCATTTTTTCCAATGATCTTCAAGACGAGGCAAATTCTTGAAGTAGACGCCCATGAAATGGCTAAAGGTACCAATCATGTCAAAATTGTCTAGGATAATATTATGTTTTTCTATGAGGTATTCTACCCACTTGAGACTTGCAATCTTCACCACCTTTGTATCCTAGTAGTTGTGTGCTCCAACCCAGATTGGAAACTAGAAGCAAAATTTATGCTTTCTCACGATGAGCATTTGAACATCTTTGACCTATGCATAGAGATTGATCACAATAAACCTATTTGATGGATACCTTGGGAGCTTGTAGGGTTGGAGATTACAACTAGAAAACTTGAGATAAGAAAATGTTCTAAATTGAATGAAATAACTCTCAAATTGTTTTTATTTGTGTAGAAGCTTCTAATGAGAGCCTATTTGCAAAATCATCTTAAATTATTCTAATCACAACAAAGATAAAGGCATCATCAAAAATCCTATAGTTCGGCCTCTCTATACTACTTTTAAGTGTCAATTGTGGGTAGTAATTATAAATTATGGTAGCAGGATCAATGATTGTTCCCTTTGTACTTAGTCTTGGAAATGTGTCATAGGTAAAAACAAATAGAATGTCATATAGAATCTCAAGTTTGATTTGACTAATAGTATCTTTATATGAAACCTATTACTGATATAATATTTGGGGGTAATTAAATGTTATGTAAATACTTTTCTAATGAAATGAGCAAAGAGTTTGAAATGTCTATGTTTGGGGAGATCAAATTATTTCTTGGTCTATAAATTCTTCAACAAAATGTAGGTATATATATCGCTTAGTCCAAATACATCAAGGAAGTGTTGAAGATATTCAAGATGGAATATTCCAAACCAATTGGAACACCTATGGAAACCATATGTAAGTTGACAAAAGAAGACAAATCAAATGAGGTAAATCAGACCTTTTATAGATCAATGATTGGAAAACTAATGTATATTGTTCATACCAGACCACATATAGCACATGCAATTGAAATAGTTGCAATATTCTCTACTAATCCCAAAGAATCACACATGACTACTGTCAAGATAATTTTGAGATATCTAAAGAGCATTGAGGACTATGGCTTATGGTATAAAAGAGAAGGAAAATTTAAGCTTCAAGTCTATATAGATGTTGATTGGGATGGAAACTAAGATGACCGAAAGAGCACAACTGGAGGAGCATTCTTCATGGGTGATAGACTTGTCACATGGATCAGCAAGAAGAAAGGATGCATCTCACAATCTACTACAAAAGTAGAATATGTGGCTGCTACTACAAACTGCTCTAATATTGCATGGATCAAACAATTACTGGAAGGTATGAATATGAAAATTCTTGAACCATTGATTATCTTTTGTGATAATACTAGTGCAATTAACATTTCTAATAATTCATTCATGCATTCTAAGACTAAGCATATTGCTATCAAGTGTCATTACTTAAGAGAACAAGTGCAAGAAAAAGAGGTGATACTGGAATATATTCAATCAAAGGAACAATTAGCTGATATATTCACAAAGCCATTGCCTAAAGATACATTTGAGTACCTAAGAAATAGACTAGGGGTCCAACCCTTATCTATTGGTTAGTAAGCTGACTAGAAGGCTAAATTAGCCTACACATAATCAGAATATCATTTATGTTGATGCAAGCACAAAGATGGACTGCAAAGATACATCAGTATACAACAAGGTACATATCTACGCTGAATGCTAGAGTCACTGTATTGCTGATAGATAGGGAAATTCAAGGAGTATATTATAAAAAGGTAAAAGTAAATAACATTGGCATGATAAAAGTTTTACTTTGGCATTGTTGTCAAAGGGAGAGAGATTCAAAGGAAGAGATTATCATTATCTAAAGGGAGAGATTACATATGAAATATCCATCAAAGGGAGAGAAGATATCCTAAGGGAGAGGAATATCAAAAGGGGGAGAATACATATAAAGGGACAGAAATTTGTCAAAGGAAAAAGAGATGATCAAGGAGAGGAAAAGTCAAGGCAGAGCACATATCAAAAACAAAATCAGAAGCTGGTACATCTATCTAGTAAAGGGATTGAAGATTGAAGAAATCACTTTGCAAGAAACAAATCGAAGCTATATGAGCTTACTGAGAGCCAAACATTTGTATAAGTTATAGAACAATAAATTTGGTAGTTTGATGAACTACAACTGTTATATTTCATATTGTATTAGAAATAATATAGTGTGATAATGTAGTGTGTTGCCATCAATGCCAAAGGGAGAGATTGATGAACCATAATTGATTGAATGTTTGAAGATGTTAATTTGATCACCGAAAGGAAGAAAGATAATGCAAGACATTAAATCAGTTAATTGATTGTATTTTCATTGATGTCAACTTGATATAATCTAATTTGTTATATACAAAGTGTCAAAGACTTCAAAGAACCAGAAAGATAAAGGTTATGCTTTCGGTAATGCATAAAAGATCAGCATTCATAAAGTGACAACAAACACTGAAGATTAGTGCACCCCAATGAATAGAGAACCCCGAGAGGAAAGTCATAGTGATGCCCAAGCAAGAAACCTAACAAGCATTACTGATGAGCAAAATCATAAGCATTACCGATGAACAGAACTTTAGAGTGATGCCCAATGAATAGACAACCCCGACGGAGATGCCTAAGGAGAACTAAAGTGTTGACCAAAGCTAACAAGAGTTAAAACACCGAGAGGAAATGAAGTTCAAAAATGACAAAATAGTTAGCTGATAAGAGCTAAAGGAGTTAACTAGTTTTTAATATTGTTTTCATCGACAAGTTTGAAGCCAGAGATAATAGAGATTTTTAAAGCAGTTTTATTATAGTTGGCAAGAAGATATCTACAAGATAAAATAGGAGTAAAATATTTAAAGAAAGATTGGCTAAGATTACGGATCACGCCAAGAAAAATAAATTCAAGAACTTAGAAATGGTGATATCATGTCTATAAAGAGACAATCTAATTCATTATGAATTAGGGGAGTGAATAGAGGAAGAGGATGCTGAAGAGAAATTGATGAAGAACAACTTCAATCAGACCTGATCAATCAAGCTAAAGAACAAAGCTAATTCAGCAGACACTAAGCAATAGAGCACAACATCACCGAGAAGAAAGAAGTGGAGAAAAGGTATTGAAAAGATACATTGATCATAAAGGTGTTATGAGTTTACAATAGATCTGAAAATCTGCAAAGTATATTTGTATGTATGAATAGATCATTTACTGTTTCAATTTAACCATTGGATCAAAAAGTCTCTTAACTAAGCAGGACTTAGCAATCCTTTCTATATTGATATACATCCCAAGGAGTATCAAAAAATTTGATCATGAAGATAGCATGAGATGCCAGATACCATTTGACAAACTACACTGGGTTTGGTCATAAAAGGTAGCATAGAGATGCTCAATATCAAGTGACAAACTATTCTATTTAAATCCTCTAACAAGGTCACACCTAACAGCATGTTTGTAACCTTTAACAGGGTTAGATCTTCACCGAGCTCACTTTAGAAGAGTGGAAAATTTGGGTTACCGGTCCCAAGTGGTTTTTCTCTTAATAGGGTTTCCACGTTAAAAATCCATGTGTCAGTGTGTTTATGAGTCATTACTTTAGTGTTTTGCATTACACATAACTAATATGGATTGATCGGTATACACTAAGCAATTTAATGTATTTTGGTAAATAAAAGATTGCTAATCGATAAACAGTAAGAATAAGGTTTAACAGTGAACTCTGAGTAGTAGTTATTTGATAAGATTATTTGAAGGCATTCATCTTGTAGGACTGAAGATAACTAGAGGCTTAATATTGTGGTATTAATTTTTTGGGTTGATTTATTAGAATATTTTTTAGGCCACTGATTCACCCCCCTCCGCCCTTCAGTTATTCTAACACATCCTGATACCTTCCTATTTTAATTTGATGTGTTCTACCAAAGCTATGATTATACAATAGAAGCATATATGTTGAAGCTCTTTTGGGCCACTTTGAAGGATGTTTCTTTAATGTGGTTCATGGGCATTGAAAGAAATTATATTGGAATTTAGGCAACAACAAAAGATAAAATATTGTAGAAGTATATGTTATAATAACTGAGAGGGGGAGGTGAATCAGTGGCCTTAAAAATTATTCTAAAAATCTAGCCAAAACTTATCTCTCAAATACAATACCCTCTAGTTATCTTTCAGTCCATCAAGCTGTATGCCATAAATAAACTTAACAAATATAACCTTCTCGGTAAGATATATTGTTTATCTTTTCTAGACTTTACCGAATACTAGTAAATAAACTTAGTGTTAACCGACCAATCCAATTTCAGTAATGTGTAAAGAAAAATATCAATGCAATGAAACATATACATATTTAACACATAGATTTTAACATGGAAACCCTGCTAAGGGAAAAACCACCTGGGACTGATAACCCAAAATATTTTCACTCTTCTGAAGTGAGCTCGGTGAAGAGCCAACCCTATTAAAGGTTACAATACACAATGTTAAGTGTGACCTTTGTAAAGGATTTAAAACTAACATTTTATCTTTTGACCCAGCACTCACTATGTTGTCAACAAGAAAAACTTTTGATACTCTTGAGTATCTCAATACAATAAGGATTGTTAAATCCCACTTGGTTAAGATATTTTTTGAATTAATGGTTAAACTGATACAGTAAATGATCTGTTCAAAACACAACTTCAACTTGCATATATTTAGATCTATTGTTAGTCTAATAATACCTCTCTGATCAATGTTCACTTCAGTTCCTTTTCTCTTTTCCTTTGTTCTTCTCATTGAATGCTCTGTCCTCTGTTGCTCAGTGTCTACACAATTCTTTGGCTCTATTCTTTAGCCTGTATGATCATATCTGCATGAATACTTCTATCTTCACCAGAATTATATTCAGCATTCCTCTCTTTCATAATGAATTTCTTGTCTCTTTATATAGACATTATTAGCTGCTCAATCTCCTTATATTTTTTATAGATCACTTCTTGATCCATAAAACTTGACATGCTTGATTTATCCTGTAAAGTTCTACTTTAGTTTTATTCTACAAATATCTCCATGATAACTATGAATAAAACATGTTTTAAATCTCTTTCATTCTTTATTTTAACTAATCATTAAAAATAAAGCAATCAATCAGTCAATCTCTAAATATATCTCTTGCCAGCTAAGTAGTTTTGTCATTCTTTAACTTCAGTTCTGATCGGTCATCAACTCCAGTTAGCTCGGTCGTTAACTTCAGTTAAGCTCAGTAATTAGCTCTTGATCGGTAACTCTTGATTGGTTACTACGGTTCTTGGTATACACTATGAACTACTTGAAGTTCATTGTCTGTCGTTGTGCACTATCCATCAGTGTTTACTGTCACTCGGTGTATACAAATTTTTTATGTTTTACCAACCACATAAACTTTTTCTCTTTAGATCTTCAAGGTTATGACCAATATTTGTTTGAATAATCAAACCATATCAAGTTGACATCAATGAAAATAAAATACATTAACTGATTTAATGTCTTGCATTCACTTTTGCATCTCGGTGATCATCAACTCATCATCTTCAAACATTCAATCAGTTATAGTTCATCAATTTCTCCCTTTGGCATTAATGGAAACATACTATGAAATATGCAGTGTAAAACATGCCATAACATATGAAACTTATTTTTTTATAACCAATTCAAATATATGAATCTTGGTAAGCTCTTCTAACTTAGATTTGATTCTTCTATGTGTTCTCCCTTTCTTCATTCCCTTCAAGGGATAGGTATAGCAGTTTTTTCTTCTGATTATGTCTCTCCTTTTCTTGTAGAATACTTTCTCCCTTTTTTGGATAGATATGTAGTGTTAACTCTTTCCAATTCTCTCCCTTTGATGGATGGTTATTTCATTGAATATCTCTCTCCCTTTGATGGATGGTTATTTCATTGAATATCTCTCTCCCTTTAGATTTTCTTCTTCCTGATGTATATTTCATTGAATATTTCTCTCCCTTTGACAACAATGCTAAAACAAATATTCAGCTCTGTAGTAGCCAACAATATTTTTCACCCTTTGAAGCTTTATGTCCCTTTGATGGACCGATATGTCATTGTAGTCCATATCTTAGCTTGCATCAACATGAATAATCTTCTAATAATGTGTAGGCTGATGCAGCCTCCAATTCAGCTTAGTGACCAGTAGACAAGGGTCGAACCCCTAGCCTATTCCTTAGGTAATCAAATGTATCTTTTGGCAATGGTTTTGTGAAGATGTCTACTAATTGTTCTTTAGATCGTAGATATTCCAGTATCACCTATTTATCTTGTACTTGTTCTCTCAAGTAATGATACTTAATAGCTATGTGCTTTGTCTTAGAATGCATCACATGGTTCTTTGAGATGTTTATAGCACTAGTGTTATCACAATAGATAATAACTGGGTCAAGATTTCTTCATTCATACCTTTCAACAATTGCTTGATCGATGCAATGTTAGAGAGATTTGTAGCAGCAGCTACATATTCTTTTTCTATAGTTGATTGAGATATGCATCCTTGATTTTTACTTATCCATGTGACAAGTCTGTCACCCATAAATAATGCTCCTCCTATTGTGCTCTTTCTATCATCTATGTTTCTAGCCCAATCAGCATCAGTATAAACTTGTAGCTCAAATTTGCCTTCTTTATTGTACCACAAACCATAGTCTTCAGTATTCTTCAAATATCTCCAAATTCTTTTAATAGAAGTCATGTGTGATTCCTTAGGATTAGCAGAGGATCTTGCAACTATACCAACTGCATGTGATATATTAGGTCTTGTGTGTGCAACATACATTAGTTTGCCAATCATAGATCTGTATAAGGTCTAATTTACCTCAATTTTCTTGTCTTCATTTGTCAATTTACATCCGATTTCCATAGGTGTTCCAACTAGTTTTGAGTCCTCCATCTTGAATATCTTCAGAACTTCTTTGATGTATTTGGATTGTGTGATGTAGATGCCTTCATCCTATTGTAGAATTTATAGACCAAGAAAAAATTTGATCTTTCCAAACATTGACATTTCAAATTCTTTTCTCATTTCATTAGAAAATGATTTGTATAGCATATAATTACCTCCAAATATGATATCATCAAAAAATATCTCTGCAATCAAATTCTTATCATCATCTCCTTTCAAATACAAATTATTGTTGTCACTTGTTCTAATGAATCCAATACTAATGAGATAAGAGTGAAGTCTTTCATACCATGCTCTCGGTGCTTGTTTCAATCCATACAAGGCTTTGTGTAGTTTACAAACCATGTTTCTCTTGTTCGAATCAACAAACCCTTCAGGTTGTTCAATGTATACCTCCTCTTCCAGTATTCCATTTGGTAAACTTTGAATCCTTTAAAAGTAGCATAAGAAAGTAGAATTCTTACTCCTTCTAGTCTAGCGATGGGTGCAAAGGTTTCTCCATAATCAATACCTTCTTCTTGTGCATACCCTTTACATACCAGTCTTTCTTTGTTCCTTGTGACTTCTCCATTCTCATTCAATTTTTTTCTGAAAATCCATTTGGTGCCAATGACATTTTGTCACTCGGTCTAGGTACTAATGTCCATGCTTTATTCTTCTCAATCTTTTCAATCTATTCATTCATTGCACTAACCCATTCTTGATTCTTAAGTGCAGCATTAACAGATTTAGGCTCAAAATCACAAATCAAACATCTATTGTTAAGAGACTTACTTCTTGTTCTCATTCTTTCTCTTTTTGTCTCCAATGATCCAGTCCTATGGATGGTGTCTTCTGACATATTTAGCAAGTACAGGTTCAGATCTATGTTCTTCATTTTGATCTTCATTATCACTTGGTTCAGCATTGTGATCATTTTCCTGATTCTCAGTGTGTGTAGTTTGTTGCTCGGTTGCATTGTTCTATCACTCAAGGAAGGTGTCAGGTTCTTCAATGTAGACAAATCTATTATAATCTTTAGGTTCATTTCTACTTTCCTCATCATTTTTCTTAGCAAATTCATCCACTTTAACATTTGCACTTTCAATGATTTTGTTAGAAGATTTGTTCATACATTTATAATCTTTGGTTTTAGTAGAATACCCTAGAAATATTTCTTCATCACTTTTAGAGTCAAGTTTCCCATTTCTATCATCTTTCAATAAATAACATTGACTTCCAAAAATTCTAAAGTAACTCACATTTGGTGTGTATCCATACCATAGCTCATAAGGTGTCTTATTTGTATCTTTCTTCAATTGAACTTGGTTTAGTGTATAGATAGAAGTACTTACAACTTCTCTCCAAAATGTTTGTGTGATTCCTTTTCAATGATTAGTATTATGGCACAATCAACAATTGATCTATTCCTCCTTTCAGCAATCCCATTTTGTTGTGGTGTTCTCAGTGTAGAAACCTGTCTTGTAATCCCATGCTCATTACAAAAGTTAGTGAATTGATCAGAAATAAATTCTCCTCCTCTATCTGATCTTAAACATTTCAGTTCTTTTCCACTTTGTTTTCAACTTTATCTTTATACCATTTGAACATCTTAAATGCTTCATATTTCTCTTTTAAGAACTTGGCAGTCATCATCCTAGAATAGTCATCAACAAATAGAATGAAGTATCTATCACCATAATAGATCTTTATTCTCATTGGTCAACATAAGTCAGTGTGGACTAATTCCAAAATAGCATTAGATGTGTAGGTTTTTCTCTTGAAACTAGACTTTGTCATTTTTCCTATTTAACAATTCTTTCACATAACATGGTTGGGCTTTGAAATACTCGGTACACCTCTCACTTTTCTTTTCTTACTTATCTTAACCATATTTTCAAAGTTTACATGACATAACCTTTTATGCCACAACCAAACATCTTCATTTCTATCCAATAAACAAGTGGTCTCGATATCATTAAGATAGAATATATTACCTTTTGTTTGTTCACCAGTACCAATCAACTTTCCCTTTTCATTATAGATCATTTCCTTTTTGTTCTCAAATGCAACTCAATGTCCTATTTTTTTTAGCTATGAAACACTCAATAAATTATAGTTAATTCCTTTCACCCAATATGCATTTTCACATTTGATCAGATTATTCAACATGATGGTACCTTTTCCTTCAACTGGGCAAGGTGAGTCATTACCCATTCTAACTGATCCACCATTATAATATTCAAAAGTTTCAAAATTTTCTTTATCTCCAGTCATGTGATGAGTACAACCACTATCAATAATTCATACATAATTTTTGCTTACTTTAGATATGAGTGCTTTTTCAACATACCTTTCTTCTTTGTCTGAATCATCCTTCATAGAAACACTACCTCAATATCTTCATCAGAATCAGTACCAAGATTTTTAGCTTTGTTCTCAACTAGGTAACAAGCCTTCTTGCCTTTTTCCTTGTAATCTTGGTTATCTCTTTTATCAAAGTGTCAGTTGCTTCTGTAGTCTCGGTCATCACTTCTATCATACTTCTTTTCATAAGATCTGTCATTGTTTCTTTCATCCTTTCTCTTGTTAGGGCATCCAACAGCAAAATATCCAATTTCTTTGTAATTAAAATAGACCAATCATAATTTACCTTTATATCTTCCTTTACCTCTATGTAATCTCCTAGCCATTAGTGCTTCAAGTTCATCAATTTCTTTTTCATCACTATCACTGTCACTATCATTTCTCATAGTGTGTTTGTTACTAGATTTGCTTATTTTCTGAGAAGATTTGAATGCGGACTCAATAGTTGGTAAGATACCATTGTCATAGTTGTTCATCTCAAATGAAATAAGTCTACCAATCAAAATATCAAGAGTAACATTCTTATTTTCTACTGCTCTCATTTCTTGAATTGTAGCTACCCTAATAGCATAAATAGGTAGTCAGCTTCTCAGAATGTTAATTACAAGTGTCTCTTCCTCAAGTACTCCTCCTACTCCACGGATAGAATTAACAACTTCTTTGATTCTTCTATTGTACTGAGTGATGTTGTCTCATTATTTCAGTCTAAGGTCATAAAAATTTCCTCTTAGGCTTTCAACTTTAGCTCTTAGCACATTGGTGTCTCCTCCATGTACTAGCTTGAGTTTTTTCCACATTTTCTTTGTAGAGGTGCATGATTTCACATCTTCAAATTTAGCATCGGTTAGTGAAGAAGTAAGTTCTATCATTGTATAATTGTGTTCATGTTTCTCTCTTAATTAATCAACAATTAGAGGTCCAATAGGTGCAACATATTCAGTATCCAAGTATTGTGTGACATCATTTCCAATACCTGATAGATGAAGTCTTATCCTTCTTTTCCATGATGCAAAGTTGTCTGTTTTCAATTTAATTACATCCCTTTTACTAATCTTGTGATATTTAACTTAAGTCCCTTTAAAATTTTCTTCCAAGCACCAGAGCTCTAATACCAATTTTTAGAATAACTGAGAGGGGGGGTGAATCAGTGGCCTTAAAAATAATTTCAAAAATCCAACCAAAACTTATCTCTCAAATATAATACCCTCTAGTTATCTTTCAGTCCATCAAGATGTATGTCATAAATAAACTTAACAAATATAACCTACTCGGTAATATATAATGTTTGTCTTTTCTAGACTTTACCGAATAGTAGTAAATAAACTTAGTGTTAACCGACCAATCCAATTTTAGTAATGTGTAAAGAAAAATATTAATGCAATGAAACATATACACATTTGACACAGATTTTAACGTGGAGACCCTGCTAAGGGAAAAACCACCTGGGACTGATAACCCAAAATATTTTCACTTTTATGAAGTGATCTCGGTGAAGAGCCAATCGTGTTAAAGGTTACAATGCACACTATTAAGTGTGACCTTGTTAGAGGATTTAAAACTAATAGTTTGTCTTTTGACCTAGCACTCACTATGTTGTCAACAAGAAAACCTTTTGATACTCTTGAGTATCTCAATACTGTACACACAAAATAGTGCACTTTTATGAATCCTTACATGCAAGGAAACTCAAGAATGAGCCCTCACAAATTGATCCATAGCTCTTTATGCATGGAGTTGCAATATTTGTAAAAATTGCTCTCAGCTAGAGCTATAAACTCATGACCTTGCCAATAAACTATACAACAAGAGACTCACAATGAAAACAAGGGCAAGAATGCCAATATCTCCAATGAATCAAATGTATGCAATGCAATGCAAATCTACATGATAATGCAAACTAGTCTATGAAAATGAAAGTACAATGCAACTAATCTATGA
>MU227033.1:1269198-1303241 GCA_018584345.1 Thuja plicata
TATTTTTATTTTTATTTCTTTTAAATTAAATAAGGCTTAAACCTTAGGAAATATTGAATTGATTATGATTTGATCAACGAAAATTGATATAATTGATATTGTTGATATTTGAAAATATTGATTCAGGAATTTGATAAATTAAGAAATGGGGCCCAAAGTCTAGGCGACCATTGTAGGGTGCATACAAATACAATAAGGACTATTAAATGCCACTCGGTTAAGAGATTTTCTAAATCAATGGTTAAACTGATACAATAAATGATATGTTCACAATACAACTTTAACTTGTAGATATTAAGATCTATTGTTAGTCCAATAATACCTCTCTAATCAATGTTCACTTCATTTCCTTTTCTCTCTTCCTTTTTTCTGCGCAGTGAATGCTTTGTCCTCTGTTGCTCGGTGTCTGTAGAATTCCTTAGCTCTGTTCTTCAGCATGTATGATCAGATCTGCATGAAAAATTCTATCTTCACCAAAATTATATTCATAATTCTTCTCTTTCACAATGGATTCCTTTTCTCTTTATATAAACATGATTATCCGCTCAATCTCCTTGTCTTTTTCATAGATCACTTCTTGATCCGTAAAAATCTTCATGCTTGCTTTATCCCGTAAAGCTCTACTTTACTTTTATTCCACAAATATCTCCATGATAACTGTGAATAAAACATGTTTTAAATCTCTTTCATGATTTTGTTTAACTAGTCATTGAAAATAAAGTAATCAATCAGTCAATCTCTAAATATAGCTCTTGCCAGCTAAGTAGTTTTGTCGTTCTTTAACTTTAGTTTTGATAGGTCATCAACTCCAGTTAGCTCGGTCATTGACTTTAGTTAAGTTCGGTAATTAGATCTTTCTCAGTAAATCTTGTTCAGTTACTACGGTGCTCAGTATACACTATGAACTTCTTAGTGTTCACTATCCGTTGGTGTGCAATGTTCGTTGGTGTTTACTATCACTCGGTGTATATTTTTTTTTTATGTTTTACCGACCACATAAACTTTGTCTCTTTAGATCTTCAAGGTTATGACCAATATGTGTTTGAATATTCAAACCATATAAATTTGACATCAATGACAATACAATACATTAACTGATTTAATGTCTTGCATTCACTTTTGCATCTCAGTGATCATCAACTTATCATCTTCAAACATTCAATCGGTTATAGCTCATCAGTATCAATATTATTGTAGAGGAGACTCAAGAAAGGAAGACATCTTCAGCATGACTCAAAAGGAAGATGAATAATTGGAAGATTATATAGAGAGGTTTCAGTTCACTCTAAAGAAATCTCCGCAAAATAGGTTTTCCCTTAAATCTCTCAAGATTATATTTTTTGCAAGGAGTTAATGATGATTGCATTGATGCATTAAATTTGATGTGAAAAAGGTGATATAATGCAAAAAACCTTTGAAGATATTTACAAATTAGATCATAAATACTCAAGTTCTATGTTGAAAAATAATAGTAGCTGACTACTACCCACATCTGAATCTTCAAATAGTGTATCCCGCATAGAGCTTAACAATTCACTTTAAAATATGGAGTACATTATAAGTCATATGGCCACACAAATCGATACTCTTCTTATCAAGAAGAAGTAAGAGAAATTAGATGTCACACTTACAAAATATTTCCCACATTGTCAGCAAAAGAAGGTCTCAAGTCAATGCAAGAAGCTAGTCACCATCAATAAAGAGAAGCATTTAAAGATAGAGTTTCGTGTAGTTAAAGTCAATGATTGCCAAATATTTCATATTTCTCAATGAAATCCATGTCATCCACATCAAGGTAAGTCTCTTGATCCATTATCTTATTGTAATACATCATCTAAGTATAATCCAAATGCTTTTGGTTGGAATAATAAGCCATAGGGAAATTTTAGTCAACAATGGAAGGGTAATGTGAAACTAATTGAGGACCACAATAAGGGGGGTGGTCTCCTTCCTCTCATTCATACACCCAATTATAATCAATGTCAAAGAGCTCAAAATTCATGGTCTCAATCATGGTGAGGTGACCACCAATAGACATCCTTTCTCCATGACATCCTGATGGATGTGGCTTCAACATTATGTGAGTTAGTGCTTCTATTTTTTTGGGTGAGATCCCTTGTGATGCCTTGTTTTAGTTTGGGATATTTTCTTTGTGCCTTGTGTGATTGGTTGAGTGCACCTTATGCTTTGTCGGATATTTTCTTGTGTTGTATGATCATGTTGGACCTGTGAAAGGTGTGTACCTTTGAGCTGATATGATTTATGTCATTGCATCAGTCAGTTGTATATTCCCTTATGCATGGTTGTGAGAACCGTTGTGTTGTATCTTGTGGAATATCTGATTTAGGATGCTAGACCTCCTAGGACTATTTTGAGATTTATGTGGACTCGTTATTTTCTTGGTTATTTGGCCTTAAGATTGATTATTTTATGTGATTCAATGACTATTCCCATGTTATGATTTTATATTAGCATTGTGAGATACACCCGACTCAGTTCGTTCTTGTATTCATTTCTGATATTACTATTGTGGTTTGATAGTTTCTGATTTATATGACTCATGAGACATTGTTGATTATATGCCTTATAATGTGAGTGATGGTTCCACTAATGTATGTGGCAGTGACTAATATTATGATTGTTATCTTGTTTATATTTTATTTGGATCGTGGATTATTATATTTTTATAATGATTTTGTTAAACCATGATTATCTGTGTGATGTGATCAGGTGGTTGCACTATGTGATGCATTTGATTACCGTACATTATTATGATTACCAATATAATTTCTGATTTAAATGTTAGATTATGTTGTTAGTATCATTTACATAATTTCTACATGATGGTGCGTTCTTTATGTGACATGATGTTCTATGATGATATCTGATGTATTTTTCTTTGAGAATATTGGATTAATATATAATGATGATTATCATTGATTTCCTATTACATTGTGCCTTATATTTTGTAGGGTATTTTATTGATATTTTCACTGATATATGTTCATATAGTTGTAAATGATTATTTAATGTTAATATTAAATGAGATGATGTTCATTGCTGTTTTCATACAGTTGTTTATGTATTATGACTAATGTGATTGTATGAAGTGGGACAAATTTATAGTCACTCATCCATGAGGTCCACACAATGTATCACTCTCCTTCATTGTTCGATATCATGTATATTCATGTGCTTCATCTATTTATACTATGGGTAACTACACTTGATGTGTACATGTTTCAATGAATAGGTACCATATATTGTTCTGCCTAAGCTATGGGTTTGAGTGTGTCTTATCCCAGGCAATGGCATAGGAGAGTTTCATCAAGTGTTCATGATTGAGCCAATATCATTCCTATATGTAAAATTTATCCTTAATTAAAATTATACCTCCAGTACATGTGGGTAAATTCATACTTCATATGGATATTGTGATAGACCAGTATTCATATTTGTGCATTTAGAGTTCTCGCAATTGTCATGGTTAAGTTATAGAATTAAATGTTGATTTTTAATATTGGGGGTTATTTTTATTTACTGGCTAATTTGTCGCACTTGAAGTCCATTTAATTTAAATTAGATTATTTTATCTAGTGGATTTTTGGGAAATTATATAGTTTCATTTAAATTTATTAAAGTGATTTGATTTTTAATTCCTTTTTGAAAAAAGTGACTTTATATTTGGGAAAAGAGTTTATTTCCCTCACTTTATTTTTGGAGAAATTGGGATTTTGCTCCAATTTACATTAAAGAAAATATTTCATTTGCTCATTGTGACCGATCCTCTTGTCATATTCTCATGGGTAGAAACTTGTTGGAATCATTCTGTAATTGCTCCTGCTTTTGTGGAGCCATTTTTTGTTTCACGCAGAATTTATTTTCTTTTTCCCATTTATTTGTCTACAACTTGGTGTGAGGTAGGGCTTCTTGAATTTTAATAGTTTCTCAGCTATTTTAGTTGATTTTTTGTTGTAAATGCATTGTGGGATGGTCATTAGTGTTTTCCCAATATTTCCTTATGCTTTTATCACATGGTTGGGCTTGTATGAGTTATGAGATTTTTTATTGGAAAATTTCCATCGTGAGGCTGTTCATTTTCTCCCACCGGTTAGATTTCATATTTTATTGGATTTTTGGACTAGTTGGGACTTAAGAGAAAATGGGTTTTAATTTTGTGGCTTAATTCCAAGTTTCACTTTTGGTATTTTTGGGGTTTGCCTTGATTTGCTTGCTTCCTAGAATTGCTGGTTACCATGATTAAAATAATTTGAATTTTGGAATTGATAGTATTCAATGATTTTAACCATTGTGTAGTTTTACTTTTTTATTATCATATTTTACTTGGAATTTGTACTCTTGGAAAAGTGGTTGGTTGAGTTATTTGTGTGTATGTGTTTTTGTCACTTTCTTGATTGTGGACCTTCCTTAATACTTTATTTGATATTTCATCTTGTTGGTCGGTGATAGTGTTGAGAGCGCACCACAAGAAAATTGAGTGTGCCTACTTGATGGGATCTTGAGAAACTCATAATCTTGGTCTGTGATCAATTGAGTGCTTCTCATATTTCAATAGAAGCTTATCTTTGAGCCTTTTGTGGTTATTTGTTTATTTGTGTTCCTTTGCCTTTCATTATGGCACACTCCATGCTTGATTTGAGCTCGTATGTGATATGTAGATATAAGGTTTTGAGACCTCATCTAGGTATGTAGCTGAGATATTCTCCTATGTCAAGGTATGAGTGACCTGTGCTCTTGGTTTGAGACCAATAGAGCTTACTAGGCTTCATTAAGTGTTATAGCTTTGTTGTCCTTTATTTCTTTATGCCTTGTTGTTTATTTTTTATTGTGCCTCATTGTAGAATAATATGATCTTAGTGTTTGGGTAATGGAGTGGAGTGAATCCTTACATGGATCCCGAGCCATAAGTGGCTAGCACAGGCCACATGAAGGAGTCCTTAAGAAAGTGATAAGATAATAAAATAAATTGGGTAAAACACATTAATAAGAGTAACTTGACTACATGTCTTCCTGAGGATGTTGATCAAACGTAAGCCAGTGCCTGGTCATTCAAGGACATTCATCAAAGCCATCGTATTTATCCGCCCAAGGGCGTAGATATAGATACATACCAATTTTTTCTGTCTATAAATATTGACCTGAGACTAGATGCTACATGGGCTACCACAAGCTATGTAATGAAACTCCACCTTGAGTCCTGTAGTATTTAAAATACCACCATAGGATTATTTTAACCAAAATATCAACTCTAAATGCAAAAGATCTATACTATTTAAATATTTAGAATTGAAAATACTAAGAACATCCTATGGTTCTCTAACTAAGAAGACTAAAATTGTGCTCTCAGCTGCAATAAAACTCCTAACGTGACAATACTTAGAATGGGATTTATGGATTAAGCTAAATGATTTGATCTACATGCTCAAATTGATATGAATTTTCAATTAGAATACTAATATGAATTCAATTACTCTAAAACATGTATGATATTTAACTATAATGATGATGCTATAATGAGAATGAAGGAATGTGGATGATTTGCACTAAGAATGCATACTATTTATAGGATTTCCCAAGGGTAGGGGGTAAGTTTGATGTAAGTTTATTTAACTCATGGTTAGAGACAAGGTTGAGTTGATTTTTTTTATGTGTCCCAAGTGGAGGGACAAGATTGTTCCATTTAAATTGACTGGTCAAGATAGAAAAGCCTTGGAGTGATCGATGTGCTCCAAATCCTTATCTCTCACTGGTTGAATTGAATTTTGTCCGTATAAGGTTGCTGAGAGAAATTAGGATTTATTTAATTCAATTCATTAATTAAATTAGCCATGTATGGGAATTAGATGGGTTGGATTTAATTAATTCAATGAACTATATAATCAATTGATTAAATTAATTACATAGTTATTTGATTGTCAAATTTAATTAATCCAAATGGCTTGAATTTTATTAATTAAAGGCTTTGATAATTAATTAATGGTTTTGACTTGATTTTACCTCTTTGACTTTTGTTGACCAGTTTTAGGTGTATACAAATGCCCCTCTTTGAATTAATGCGCAAAGCACGTTAGTTCAAAGAAAGTTCGATGCTTGATGTCCTAATGTCTGATCTGATGTCTGATTTGATGCTTGAATTGATGATTGATGCAGATTTGATTGATTAATGTTGATAATGATGGCATATTGCTTTGATGATGATGTAGCCTTGATATGAATCCCTGATGAAAATTTTAAACTGATTTCGATGCCTCACTAATGATTTTGAAATTTTAACGTTCAATGCTCTTGATTGCGAAAAGTGTTTCGATTAAGATAATTTTGTACCCTGATGATTGATGTCCCCTCGGGAAATGGATTGAAATTAATTTTGAAAGTTTTGGTTGAATTGCAGAATTTTTTCAATTTTTTGAATATTTGAGTGAAATCCTTATTTTGATTCGTTTCCTGATAATAATCAATTGAAAAAATGTCTCGGTTAATAAAATTTGGATTTGAATAGGATTTTGATTTTAAAAATGGTAAAAATACCCCTTTAAAAGTCACTTTTAGGGTATATAAGGGGTAAAAATCACTTTTCACCCTACCATTTCCTCATTTTCACTCTCCATTTTACCCACTCAAAGCTCTTTTCACTCCTCACTCGCATTCATGGTTGTGCTGATTCGGGAGCATAAACTTGAGTGAGGTCAGAGATTCCAACACCAAACTAACTATGAACCTTCGATATGTATCAATTTCCCTTCGATGTGTCCGATTTTTAAATTAAATAGCTAGTTTTTTTATTTAAGGCACAGAATCAAATGGTTTTTTGAATGTTTTTAGGAGTTTTAGCACGTATGAGCACTTTTTTAGCACGTTCATGTTGGGTTTCAACGTGTAACCCACTTCAAAATACAACATATTATCATGTGCCCTAAAAATTTTGTAGCATGTAGGATAGTGTGAAATAGCGTGTATAATGTAGATTTGTAAAATTACCTATTTTGTAGCACCTATTTGTGTCGTTTTAGCATGCACTATTGTGTAATAGCACGTACACTGTTGTAGTACGTATCAATAAAAGAATAACACACACAATAGAAAATTGTAGCATGTAAAAATTTTCAATGTGTATAATAGGTTAAACTAGAACTTAAGCCTTTTTGCACCTTTCTTGCAGTTTTTAAAACTTGATTGTTGTAATTATGAACTCGTCGCCTGATTGCAAGGATAGATTAATTATTCTTCTTGATGATGTTATGAAAATCTTGTGTTTTTTATGTCAATTTAGATTGCTTAGTTGATTTCACTTAGATGTCAATCTTGATAGGTTAATACGGTAGATTGATTTTCCTTTCTCAAGATCTAGAGTTAGGAAAGTTGATGCGCTCAAGATGAGAAAGTAGATAATAGGATTACTGATTTGATTGACATTAGATGATCTAGTTGATGATGTTCACTGATTGAGTTGCACTTTGATTTCCCAATAGGTTTCCTTTCAGAAACTGTAGGTTAGAGGTCCTTATCCTAGGCCATTTGACATGATTGGGGATTTTTCAACTCATGATAGATGAGTGATTGGTCGATGTGGCTTATGGTTCATGCTTGAGTTTCCCCAGTTTCAAGTGAATCAGGGTTTATTGACTATTGTGGCCGAGCGATGGCACTTAGACTAGAATACCTTCCATTTGTCTTGGGTGAAATGACTATCACCCTAGAGGATGTCTATTGGATCCTACACATCTCGATGATGGGGAAGATAGTTTACTACGATCAGGTTTATGATGGAAAGGCATGCCACCAAGTCTTCAAAGACCCTATGATTGGTGATGATAATATTCCCTAGGTGTGGTTCTTATCTTATGATCGTCTTCTTGTTGTTATCATTGTGGTTATGGATTTGTAGTAGGTTGGGACCATATTCTGGAGGACATGATTGCCCATCCACGCAGATTTTCCTAGGGATTTTGCATCTTGGACCTATTGTACAATGACTTACATCATGTTGTATAGAGGCATAGTGTTTCACTTTCTATCGATGTCATCCTATTACATATTTGGACTTGGGAGCATATCTCGGTTACAAGAACCATTATTGCTAGGGTTTAGACTCCTGATTGGCCATACATTTTCATATATGATGGAGTGACTATCTAGCCTCATCTAGGAAAGTTATACTATTGGTGTTGCATGTTAGATGATATAGACTAGATCTTCTAGAGACCTTACATAGGTTGCTAGGCTTAGGTAGAGGATAATACTGAGGTTCCATTTATGTTCATACCTCATTGGTTAATTAGCCACACACCACTGGTACTTGAAATATTCTTCTTCATGAGGGTTTTGAGACACTTTGGTTGTACTTGGGGTATACCACAAGGTTTAGCCCTCTATGCATGAGTTCAGGAAGAGAGGTCTCTATGGGGATTACAAGTTGAGTAAAGGGTTTCCCATGAAAATTTATTGGGTCTTCATCCATTATTATGGGATTAAAAAGATGATTTTATTGATGTTGGTGTGAGTCTTGAGTATGCACTATGGTTGGCGCAGGATCCTTTTCCTATATTTATAGATCCTACAGAGCCAGTTCTTGATATTGATGAGAGAGATCCTGCTAATGGTGATGATGATAGTGATGGGGATGGTGATGGGAGAGGATTTTTTCATTGTTGGAGGGTTGTGATTAGACAATGGAGAGAAGAAGGTAGGGTTATTTGAGTGAGAGGTAGAGTTATAATTGGCCCTCTCAGAGGTGGTACTTAGGGTAGAGGTGGAGTTATAGGTAAGGGTGGTGGTAAATATGGTGATAGATATGGAGGATGAGATGATGAGTGAGATGGTGGGCGAGATGATGGATGAGATGGTGGTCGGGGTATAGGGAGAGTGAGGATGAGAAGGGGGGTTCTCCTAGTAGAGTGATTCCTAGATATGTTCATGCACTAGTATGGGGATGACATGCTCATCAGGTGGTTAGACAAGTGCGCATCATGGTGCTCCTATTGCTCTTGCAAATCCAATGGATCCTATAGCTCCTAAACAAGATATACAGGTATTACAGATTAGTGTGTCTGTTATACAAAGTCAGTTGGAACAGGTGTCTAGTCTGATGTAGAGTTTAGTTTCCGTAGTATCTCATATTTCGTAGGGTCACAATTAATAGATGCAACAGGGTCAGATTTCTCAGGCTCCTACTTAGATAGTGCTTCCTCGGAGTTCTCATATTCCTTCTCATACAGTGCCTCCTCCTAGTTCTCAGATTCCTACTCAGATAGTGCATCCTCGTAGTCAGAAGGATGAGGCTAGGACCAGTCAGACAAATGCTACTCATACATATTGTACTAGGAGCGGTCATGATCCTCCTACATATACATGTGGTGATACAGGGACAAGTCATGCCCCTAGTTGATTATATGCATATTTATTCCACCTTTGATGTATTGATGTATTTTTATCATACATTTGATTATTATCTTGATTTATGGACTTTGATAGACTTTGTTGGACATTGATATCTCTTGATAGATTTGGAAATTTGATATTTTTATCTTTATTTTTATATCATGATACATTTTTTATTTTATATATATGGATGCAGTTCTAGATGATTCTATCTATATGCTTGTTTTTTGTTTTTTTCTATGCAAATGTATGGATGCATTAATTTTGTTTTCTTATGTATGAATGCAATTAATTGACCTAGATGCTTAGATGGGATGTCATGTTATATGTACATGTGATAATGAAATGATGTTTATGATATGTATAATGATTAATGCACCTAGATGCTTAATGATGTAATTATTAATGCCATGATATGAACTGAATGCTTTCTTGTGATGCACCTAGATGGTTTTGCATGTTTTCTATGACGTAATGTTTATGTCTATGCAATGATGTATGATGTGTAGTGATTTAATGACTAAATATCCTAATGAAATGCAATCTAAATAATATAATGATATAATGAATATTGATCTTAATGAATATAAGGGATTGAAATGATTTATGATATGCAATATGAGATGTTTCTAAATGAACCTTATCATTAATAAACTTAATGTACCTAGTGATTAATGCTCAATAATGATGCTACTAAATGCAATGGTGAATGCACTTTAATAAATAATGATATCTAAATAGGCCTAATTGAAATACCATTAATGAATCTAAATGAATTTACTTAATAATTATTAATGATAATGATTTATGCATAAACCCTAAAGACTAATGAGATGCAAAGAGCTAAGTGCAAATGCATTATTTTTTTGTTTAAAGTCCAATATAATCCACCTTAAGAAACATTTTGATGATGTGACCTTGGTTAACCCCCCCTTTTAACACACCCTTTTAGAAATACCATACTAATTATAATGCAAGATTTAATCTAAAATGAATGCAAAATACAACTAAGATTGTCACTTATCACTCGATTGATATTATTTTGTTATTTTCATCATTGAGCTTTTTGGAACCTGAAAGTGGTACAACCCTCACTGGTTATATTTTCAAACCATGATGGTCTGAATACGTCTTTCTTTATATTTCAATAATAAATTTGGTACAACTCTCACTGGTTATATTTGCAAACCATGGGAGTATGAATACCACTTTCATCGGATCCAATGTTACAAGTGGATTCTGGCATTAAGATATGAAAAATCTAAAAGGCCAAGGTATTCTTTTGCGTAAACAAAAAAAAATTGGATCCCTTTCATATAAAAATTTCCTCGATGATGCTTTGATGATCATGTCAGTATACTAACTTGCATACTTCTAGGAACCAACCTCACAAGTAGAAATCAAGAAAACATCATGTCTCCATCATTTCTCATCTAGTCAAAGACATCATTGATTTTCTAAAAGGACATGATGCAAAAATCAATAAATACTATTTGAACTACCATTTTTTTTTTTGTTGACCCATTTTCTCAATAAAATTTCCATCCATTTTGATCCTTTTTCACATTGTTTGATTTTTTATGTTGTAGGTTATCTTTTGATGTGCTTAGCTTTGAATTTGATATGGGTCAAGCATTTGAATTTTTGAATTCTGATGTTAGGATTGTTTGAAAAGTGTCAAAGGTTGTGATTCTCAATTCTTGATAAAGTGTGTTGGATTCATACTTGTGTTTGTTTCATTGATAAGCTCATTGAGTTTGAATTGTGCCCCCAGTTAGATTTGACAATGATAATGGACCAAGGCAACTTTCAAAACCCTGACAAGAGATTTATCTACAAATGAAAATTTGAGACTTTATTATGATTATGTAGAAATGAAAAAATGTTGTTGGATGTATACAAGTATGGAAAAAATGCAAATGCGACTAGGATTCAATTATTCAATTAACTTAGGGAAAGTATCGTCTGTTTACTAGGTTTTTTCCACTTGGGTTTATTGCACTTTTTCACTTTGATTTTTTTTTTGCTACCAAGGCACCTATTGTTAGGTTTTCACCAAGGCACTTTTATCCTTTTTTTTCAAATGTTTTTTGGATTTCTTCATGATCAATTTTTTCTATACAAAATAAATCTCTTTCATCTCATACTCTCTCATCTTATACTCTTTTGATTGATACTCTTTCATCTGATTTAGGCATAAAATCTCTTTAAGTGTATGTTATTGATGGGTTATTGAATCTCATCTCCATCACAAGTGGCTAGTTTATATGTTCATGTTCCATAGGAAGATGTCACAACAAAGGGTCCTAGCCAATTTTCCTCAAATTTTCCTTTCTTTTCTCTTTCTTGCTGATTTTTAGGATTCTCTCTTAGGACTAGGTCTCCAACTTGAAAGTCTCTAGGTTTGATCTTCGTATTGTAATTTCTTGACATTCTCTTTGATGATCATAAGTTGTCATTAGTATACAAGGAAATAGTTTTTGGATTGTCAATAACATAATCACCGAGTGACAACATTTAGACAAGCGCAGAGGTCACCAAAACAGACAAGTGCAATGGTCACCGAAACAGACAACTGCAATGGTCACTAAAAATTCTTAGCAGAGTGATCACCGAGATCAATGAACATTGATAGCACTATCACCAATAGACAATTCATAGACATCACTGAGCATAGATTACAGAGACATCAACGAGCACCAGTCTACCGACAGATAGTTTTATTCCTGAGAAAATTGGATCTAAGATACACGTCAACTAAAGAACTTCAGTATTAAAAATATCTTTATGCTTAGCTATAAAACCATTTCTTGAGGATCACAAAAATCATATGTAATAGTTTTAATCAGTCTAAACTGATTGTAAACATGCAAACTAGGTGATCAAGGTCAAGTTGTAAACCTTTCATCATAGAGTTTTTCTTTTAAAGCGTGAAACCTAATCAGGTCAATACATTGTATATATAGATGTATAATCAATCAAGATGATGATGATTTTAGCTGCAACAGACATCTATGGATCAGGCAGAGAGTTTCATGTAGAAGAACACGAAAGAAAGAGTTCAATTATGAAGAACTAAGATTCAAGGCTACTGAGAAGAACAAAGGTATTATCCATCACAGTAGGTGATACATATATCTTGTGAACTTAAAGAGTTAGTAATAACTGAGAGGGGGGGTGAATCAGTGGCCTCAAAAATTAATCCTTAAATCAACCCTTCAAACTTATAACCACAAATTATGTCTTAATTATATTATGTCCTACAAGATGAATGCCATGAAATACTTATATCAATTTTCTACTTGTCAGATTTCTCTGTTAAACCTTCTTTTGTATGTTTATCGATAAGCAGTCATCTATTTACCAAAACACAGTAAATATGCAGAGTATACCAATCAATCCAGAATCAACTATGTAAGATACAAACAGTAAAGAAATGAATCATACACACATAACACATGTATTTTTAACATGGAAACCCTGTTAAGGGAAAAAACTACTGGGACTGATACCCCAAATTTTCACTCTTCTGAAGTGAGCCCTGTTAAGATCCAACCCTATTAAAGGTTACAAACACACTGTTAGGTGTGACCTTGTTAGAGGATTTAGGAATAGTTTGTCAACTAGTATCTGGAATCTAATGCTACCATCCTTGATCAAACTCTCTTGGCCTATCAATAGGTATCAGGCATATCCAATGCTACTTTTGTGATCAGACTTTTTGATACTCCTTGCGAAGTATCTCAATTAAAAAATACTTTTAAGTCCTACTCGGTTAAGAGGCTTATATGCTTCAATGGTTAAACTAAAACACTAATGATCTATTCATACATACAACTCAATTGAAGATTTTCAGATCTATTGTAGGTCCATTACTTCACTGATCAATATAATCAAATATATACCTTTTCTCCACACTTGTTCTACTATGTGATGCTTGTCTCATTGTTTGTCGGTGTCTGCAGAATCTAGCTCTTCCTTTAGCTTTTTGATCAGGACTGAAATGAAGACTTTCTTCTCCTTAAGATTTTCTTTAGCATCTTTCCTCTTCTCTCGTTCACCCCACACACACACACACACAATTTGTAATGAATTGAGTTTGTCTCTTATAGACATGATTTCCTCTTTTCTAGGCTTTTTGATCTTGGCATGTTCAACAATCTTTGCCAAGAGATTTAAAGAAAATCTCCAGTTTGATCTCATAGAGATCTTCTGCCAACTGGACAAAGCAGCTTTAAATCAATTACTTATCTTCGGCTTTATCTGGATGATTAAAACAATGATAAGTATCTGTTAACTCTATATTTAGCTTCTTGACAGCTAAGTATTTTTGTCATTTTATGAACTCTCTATTCTGTCGGTCAACACTTTAGTTTGTCATTGGTGATAACTGATTATTCTGTAGGTGTGACTTCAGTTGTCATCAGGATCTCTTTTCTTGTCTTTTTCGTCAGGCAACACTGAAATTATGTCCGTCGGGTTACTCTATGTTTTTCTTGTCAGGCAACACTATAACTTTGCTCGTCGGTAATGTTGTGCATTTCTTTGTCAGGCAACACTGTGAATTTGTTCTTTTATTCTGACTATCAGGTGCACTCCGTCAGTGTATGTAGTCACTTAGTGAATACTTGACTTATATGCATTACTGATAGCATAGCCTTTGATTCATCGTTTCTTTGAAGTCTTTGGAAGTATTACAATGACCATATAGATTATATCAAGTTGGCATCAATGAAAATATAATACATTAACTAATTTAATGCCTTGTATGATCATCAACTTAACATCTTCAAACATTCAATCAGTTACATGTCATCATAAAGGATCTGTAATCAGAAATTCAAGATTGCATACCATCAAGTCATAAGTATTTTTGACTACTCTCTAACAATTGTAGAAAATAGAAAAAATCCTTTAAGAAGGTGGACTTAACAGTCTTATTGTAAATATCTTAACCGAGTGCACACTTAACAGTTTTGTTAAAATCTCTTAACCAAGTAGACCTAACAAGTCTAAAATGTTACTCCTAATAGGGTAAGATCATCAGAACTGATCACACATGTAGCCTTAACCAACACCTTCCATTCTATAGAGAGTGAAGCTTTGTGGGTTTCATCCCCACCACATTTTTTACCTTCTAACGGGGGTTTTCTGTGTTACCAATTCTTGTGTCATGTGTAACTAAGTTTCATGAATGTTTCTATGAATGTTTACATGCAATTAAATTTATGTTATGATATTATATGCATAAGGTAGAAAAGCAATATGGTTGATAATGCAAGTAAAGATTACTAAAGGTTAAAGTGATAAAAGTTTTAAGGGTACTTATTCACCCCTCCCCTCTTAGTACACACCATTCCATTATTCCAAAAATTGGTATCAGAGCTAGATATCTTATTTGGAAAATTTTAAATCACTTGAGATAAAATATCATATAATGAAAAGGTATAAGCTTGATAAGAATATTGAGAATCAGAATTTGGAGATACATATTTTCTTTGAGCAATACAAAGAAGCAAGAAACAAGATGAAAGAATTATTGACTAAGAGAAAATCCATGGCATCTCGCTTCAATGAAAATAAATATCATGAAGAAGAGATACCTGATTTGTTTGAGTCATCAGGATCTACATCTAGTAATACATCTGACACATCTGAAGGAAGCATTAGAAGCCTAATTGAAATCAATCAACACCTGACTGAACAAGTGAAGGTACTACAAATTGGTCAAGAGACACAGATGTTAAGAATGATTGATGTTATGAATAATGCTAGACAAGCTGAACAAGAAAGAACATTAGCTATTCATGACAGGAGGAAGATCACTAAAAAGCTACAAGAGAGAGAAACTGAAATACAGAGACTTATTGAACATCATCATGAGATCACCAATCAAATAGTCCTTATGAGTCGTGAGGCCAACTAAGTGAACATAGAACTCAATGGAAAAATGGAATCTATTGGTGAACTAAGAGAAGAAAATGAGAAATTGAAGCATGAAGTAAGGATTCAGCAACAACATAATGATATGGTCAAGAAAGCTCAAGCAAGTACAAAAAGAATGGATAATTTTCTGAATGGACAAAGAAGACTCAACAACAATACCGGTCTAGGGTATACCGAGCATGGAGAATCATCAAATAGAAATGATCAAAAAGATTTCTACACAAATCCAAGAGCAAAGAAGCAGTCATGCAATCGCTATGGAAAACTAGGCCACACATCAAATGTTTGTAGGAGAAAAGCTAAAGGTATTCCTAAATCCACTTCTATATTCATAGGTAAATGTTATAACTATAACAAGCATGGACACAAAGCACATGAATGCAGATCTAAGGTCAACAAACCAAAGAAGGAATCCTACATGGAAAAATATTTCTCTACTTGAAAAATGCATGGCCATACATCTCATGAATGCAGGAAAAAGGAAAAGAAAGTATGGAAACCTAGAGTGCAAGAAAATACTTATAAGCCGAGAAGAGTTGGTAAATTGTATGTCTGGGATTACAACACATGGGTAAATTTCACAGCATGTGGTAGATATGGACACATAGCTGCAAACTACATGAGGAAATGGATACGAAGATCAAGGAACTGGACTAACTCTGGAATGGCATGCTTACACTATCATAAGGTCGGTCACCTAAGCAAGGACTACAGATATTGAGTGAAAGAGTCAAGCACTTTTACTAATGGGAACACTATTGAAGATATCAAGAGAATGAGAAATAAAATGTGGAGGAAATCTTCAAGCAAAAATTATGTTGGACCAAGCACCATAGTAAGTGACTCCTCATCTAATGGATCTGGTGATATCACCAACCCCACCTAAGAAAAAAAGTAAGTACAGAGCTGCACTCTACAAAGATATATTTTACATTAGTTCCAATATTCATTGATAAAATGCCAAATTAGCATGAATGGAGATGCACTATGGTATTACTTGTTATTATTTTATGAATCCAATCTCATCGGTCAATACATACCGAGAATCATCAGTATACATATGAAAAATAACCAAGTTGTCAATATAAATCGATCATCATCGATAAACATGTAAAAGACAATCATGTCTTTGCTACATATCGAGCACCATCAGTAAACATGTAAAAGACAATCATGTCTTCGCTACATATTGAGCACCATCGGTAAACATGTGAAAAGTAGAACTAAGTTGTCACTTACCCTAAGCGTTGTATACTCACCAAGGATGAAGACTTTGGTATGATACTCAAGCATCTTTGTTTCATCGATTGAGTGGTAGATGAAGCATTAAATGCACCATGTAGGTTATATTCTATAAATAGGGAAAAAAAGAGCTCATTCATTCACCAAGAAAAGAGGAGAAAATATCAAAGCGAAGACAAGACACAAAAAAGAGACAAGATTGCAAAGTGATTCAAAGTCCACTCCAATAGATTCTTAGAATCTACAACAAAGATCAAGTGAGTATCTGGACTCACAGAGCTCCCAGTTTGTTTACGGAGAAGCCTAATTTCACAAAAAATGGAAAACACATCACGAGTCTCAAAGATCAAGAACATAAAGGACAAGAAGATCAACCTAATTAATAACACAACCTATAAAGATCCTAATTATAAGTTTTTCCCTGAGGTTGCTTCACAACCTGATGAAAAGGGAGTGTTCTCAAGTATACCTCCTAGGGTTTTTCTAGTTGAAGATATTCGCACATACATCCACTGCAAGGTTGCATAGATCAGAGATCTGGAGGTTGAAGAAGCTTACCAGAAGCTTTGCCAGGATAGAAACCTTAAAAATTAACACAAGCACATTGAGCTGAAAGGGTTAACCAATGCCCTAATGTTCCTGAAAGAGTTTAAGACCGAGTGGATACACATTGTACTTAGACTGGTACATGACAGAAAAATGTGGTTGGATGAACCAAAACCAATCACAAAGGATGTGATTCACGCTGTAACATGTTATCCCATTATCGAGAAGGAAAAATCCTTAAAGCATCCTTCTTGCCCTGAGATTGAATAGTTAACTGGTGCAGTATGGGACATCAGAGGTTTGAAAGTTAACTCAATCACCAACCTAGAGATGAAGTTCATTGCATGTGTACTTGGGTACAAAATATACCAAGCTAGCATATTGAACAACATAGCATGTGGAGCAGTTGACACTGCTTATAAGATTGTGAAGAAGGGACTTCAATTGGACTTATTTGAGCTACTAATAAAGAAACTAGAAGAGAATATGAGAATAATTAGATTATCTAGATCTAATTCATGTAAGTTCAGTTCACTCCTAATGTACACATTCTTCTACTTTCAGAATTTCTACCCATCTGCTGGTAATGTCAATTGGGACACAACCCGACCAATAAATGCACAGATTAGTGAACTCATTAAGTCACTAGAGGATAACTTCACATCTATAATGAATGCATACTTCACCACTTTCAAGGATATAATGCATAAGAGAATGAGAATCCTTGCACAACTAGTGGAACAATACAAAGATGACATATGTTTCATAGTGGATACTGACACCACTCTAAACAAACCAGTTGTACCGAGAACAACATGGTTGCCACCATTGGATTATGAGATCAACATTGATCAAGATACAAAGGATATTAAAGACTTACTCAATGAACTAGTGGACAAATCATAGAGAATATTTGGCACATATGAGGAAGCCAAGTCAAGAATCAAGACTAGCTTAGTAGTGAAGAAAATCGACAGGAAGAAAACAAAGATGGTAAAAACACTTGAGAAGAAACTGTCGATAAATGATGAAGAATCAGAACAAGATGTCACCGAGGGACAGTCACCCATCACTGAAGGTAAAGAGATAATTGACTTGGAGTCTACTAAATTGGATGCACCACCAGCCAAGAAGGCAAAGGTTACAAATTTAACAACTTCATCAAGAACGAGTAAGACAAAAAAGAGGCAAAATCATCACCGGTAAAGAAAGGTGTTGTGAGGACTTATCAAAGAAGAAAACCTCAAACTAGGCCATCAGTGTTGAGCCAAAGAAGGAAATATATAAGAGGAAAAGAGGAAAAGGATGACACTGAACAGGATGAGAAAGAACAAGGACTCCAAATTGAAAACCTCAAAGTTCCTAAAATAGTTGATGAAGTTGCAGAGTCAATCATCAACACAGGGAGCATATCACACCAAAATACTAGACAATGGCTAACCTTGTCTCCCGGAGATCAGAATAAGATAGAAGAAGCCATAATTAAGGCAATGGTAGCATACAAGTATGTACCAATACAATTCAACAAGAATATTCCACAAGAGCTTAATGACAAAATATCAGCAAGATGGACATATGCCTTGCACAAAGAAAAATAGATAAGAGAAAGATCTCTAGTTACACCCATACCACCCGAGTCAACAGTTGAAGAAATTGATTCAATAATGAAGGAGCATGCAAAGAAATTTTCAAAAAAGTTGAGATCATACAAAGAACTAGAGGGAATACTAGAAGACCTTGACAAAGAAAGCAATGAGATTTGGAATGAAATCTTCAATGCCCCCAAGCAGGTACTTGCTCTTACCGAGACACCTCACTATGAAGAGAAGGAGGACACACCGAGCCCAGAGCATATCTTCATCAATGAAACCGAGGATGTCAATCCATTTGATTTAATAACACAGGAAAGTAAGGCCATGGATGGTGTACCTCAGATATTATAATCATTAGGGGAAACACCAAAGATAACCATAAAAGATATAACTCTTATTAATTCTTATGATAATCCCAAGAATGATGAAGATGTAAATGATGCCATCGAGCAAGCAAAGGAAAAGGATGACACGGATGTTGCATAGGTAAATGTACCAGGTCACATGCCTTTATTGATACAAGCTATGAGTATAATTACTGAAGAGAAGGAAAAGACACCTGAGCCATATGCAAACGTACCAGAAGAAAAAGGTGATGACCATGGGGAGCAAAAGGAAACAAATGAGGAGAAGAAAGATGCAAGTGGAGAGGAGAAACCGGGTGATGCCACTGATAAGAACACCAAAGAAGACAAGGTTGCAGATAAAGACAAGCTTGATGTAGAGACATCTACTACCGACCAACAGATTCATACTGAGTAGCGTACCAAAGGCACCACACCAACCACACAATCACCAAAATCAAAAGAAACAAAGAAGGAACTTGCTATAGTCCTTCATTCCCCTGCTTCCAGCACTATTTCAAGAAGAAGAAGAAAAGAAAAGCATTGGTCACACTTGAAGAAATAATTGACATACCTGACTATGATCCTAGAACACTGGATCCCAAGTCACTGACCAAATATGGAGAACTTTGCAAGAGGAAGGCAATACATGACAAGCTCAAAAAGGAGCACAAAAATTCACAAGTCTTGAAGAATACAAAGGAAATATTATTACAGATAATACTTGACACTCAAATTGATCAAAATACACAAATACTTGATCAATTAGCAGTTCTCACTGAGGCCATTACATCAAAGAATGTGGAATCTGACAAGGTGATTGAAGAACGTGCAGAAGAAAAGTTTCAATAGAAGCTTACAGAGAAGATCAGCCAAGAAGTCGCAAAAAAAAGTAAAATTTTATGAGCTAGTTACTGCATTGGAACTAATACTATTAGAAGTAGTTAACCTAGTTCAAAATTTGTGAAGACTAGAGCATTTCACTACCAAGCATAGTGAAAAGATAGCTAAAATAGATGAAGATCTAAAATCTAGTTCACAAAGTCTCACAACCAAGGAAAATGCATTCAAATTGCAATATGAGAAGATTGTAGGATCCAAAAGGTTGAGACTTGAGCTACAAAAGGCTAAAACCAAATTAGAGATGAGGTAACCGAGCTTCAAGCTATGCTACTCCTGAAACATCAAATTGTTTTTGAAACACATGGCTTTGGCAAAAGCATTAATTACCACCCCAAAAATGTCAGTTACCAAGAGTATATATGACATGCACACCAGAATCACTTTGGTACACATGACCCTCGAGCACCTCAAGAAGCAATGGGAGAAGCAAATGGAAAACATTAAAAAATCCCATGCCCATATATTTGACAAGTTATAAGTATTACGCCTTTGTCATTATTTTCAAAAAAGGGGGGAAATATATGTATAAGGGGGAAAATTTATATACCTTACAAAGAAGGATAACATGTCAAAAGCCAAAGAGGGAAATATACAAAGGAGGAAACATATACATACACTGTACCAAGGCATGCACATAGGGCGAGTCATTTGACAAGGTAAACACTTGGTGTATATAGTGAACATATCAGTTTTTGATACTATTGCCAAAGGGGGAGATTGATGGTCATAAGTTGTCATTAGTATACAAGGAAACATTTTTTGGACTGTCAGTAACATAATCACCGAGTGAAAGCATTTAGACAAGCATAGAGGTCACTGAAATAGACAAGTGCAATGATCACCTAAATAGACAAGTGCAATGGTCACCAAAAATATCTTAGCACAGTGATCACCAAGATCAATGAACACTGATAGCACTATCACCGACGGATAGTTCATAGATATCACTGAGCACAAATTACAGAGACATCACTGAGCACCAGTCTACCAAGAGACAATTTTATTCCCAAGAAAAGTGGATCTAAGATACATGTCAGCTAAAGCACTTCAGTCTTAAAAATATATTTATGCTTAGCTTTAAAACCATTACTTGAGGATCACGATAATCATATGTAATAGTTTTAATCATTCTAAACTGATTGTAAACATGCAAACTAGGTGATCAAGGTCAAGTTGTAAACCTTTGATCATAGAGTTTTTCTTGTAACGTGTGAAACCTAATTAGGTCAATACATTGTATATATATATGTATAATCATCAAGATGATGATGATTGTAGCCGCAATAAACATCTACGGATCAGATAGAGAGTTTCATGTAGAAGGACACAAAAGAAAGAATTCCGTTATGAAGAACTAAGATTCAAGGATATCGAGAAGAATAGAGGTATTATCCATCACAGTAGGTGATACATATAGCTTGTGAAATTAAAGGATCTGTAATCATAAATTCAAGATTGCATACCATCATGTCATAAGTATTTTTGACTACTCTCTAACAATTGTAGCAAATAGAAGAAATCCTTTAAGACGGTGGACTTAATAGTCTTATTGTAAATCTCTTAACCGAGTAGACCTAACAAGTCTAAAATGTTACTCATAATAGGGTAAGATCTTCAGAAGTGATCACACTTGTATCCTTAACCGGCACTTTCCATTTTACAGATAGTGAAGCTTTGTGGGTTTCATCTCCACCATAGTTTTTACCTTCTAACGTGGGATTTCTACGTTACCAATTCTTGTGTCATGTGTAACTAAATTTCATGAATGTTTACATGCAATTATATTTATGTTACAATATTACATGCATAAGGTATAAAAGCAATATGGTTGGTAATGCAAGTAAAGATTACTAAAGGTTAAAGTGATGAAAAATTTAAGGGTATTGATTCACCCCTCCCCTCTCAGTACACACCATTCCATTATTCCAACACTCTTTTGATAGAACTTAAGGTGATCATATGATTTGGTTTGATGTTCTTCAAGAAATTATAGTTGTATTCTGGCAACCCTTTAATTATCTTTTTTCAATAAGTCATACAATGAGACTCTTAATGATGAAATTACCACTTCTAAAGGAAAAACTGCTTTGACCCCATAGGCTAGTGAAAATGGTGTTCTCCATTTGACATTGTGATGATCATTCTATAGGACTACAATTCCATATTCAATTGAATATTCCAATCCCTTCCAGAATCATGAACTATTTTTTTTAGAATTTTGAGGATGTTTTTGTTGGAAGCTTCATCTTGACCATTTCCTTGAGGGTAATATATTGAGGATAAATGCTAAATGATATTGACTTTTTCACACAATTCTTTAAAATCCTTGTTTTTTAATTAATTTCCATTATGTTTTATTATGGAATGTGCAATACCATATCTAAAAATTATATAGTTCAAGATAAACATTAAAAAAAAATTTCCTGTAGCAGTTGATAAGGACACGACTTCAACTCACTTTGTAAAATACTTAGTTGCTGCTATAATATACTTATGACCATTATATGAAGGTGGATAAATCATCCCTATCAAATCAAACCCTCATTGATAGAAGGTTACGGTGTGGTAAATGGATGTAACTCTTGGGTTGGTACATGTATTAGGTTCCCATGATATTGGCATTTTTGACAAATCTTTACAAATTAGAAAGCATATTTTCCTATTGTTGACCAATAGTATCATATCCTAAGAAGTTTCTTAGCTAAGGTAAACCCACTAGAGTATGATCCACAAATACCCTCATGAATTTCTTGTAAGGTGATTTTCAATTCATCACTCTCTTTAAATATTTAAGTATCATTCTATCAATAACTTTGTGATACAATGTGTCAGATGCAAGGGTATAATGCAAGGCTTGTCTTATAAAGTTTCTTTTCAAGTTTTGGGATTGATCCATAGGTAAGGTATTGTCTTTTAAATAGCTGTAGATGGGACCATATAAAGGTCAATCATGACCTACAAGTAGGAATACTATTTCAAATTCAAGTAATTCATATGAGGGTTTCACTTCTTCCACCAAGAATACATATTTAGCATTTTGATCTAGTACTTGTAGAAGAGAGGCTAATGTAGCCACAACATTTGTTGCCTTATTTTAAGCTCTTGGAATTTTTTCAAATGTTATCATTACAAAATATTTATTTAGATCATCAACCATATTTTTTTAAGGTATTAGATTCCATCCTTTGTATGGTAATCATCATTAATTTGATTGATCACTAATTGGTAATCACCATAAATATCTAATTCTATTAACCTCCATTCCAAAGCCATTTTGATGCCAATCACAAGTGCCTCATACTTTTCTATGTTAGTTGTGCATGGTGTTAGGTTTGTTAAAAAAAAATTCCAAAGCAATGGGTCCATGGTCTGTATTTGAAATAGGGTCTTGTATAAATCTTTGAAACCCTGGTTGTCATGTTTCTAAGTGTAAAATTTCATCCTAAAAGCCTATGTGTCTAAATGGTTTCTAATTCTCTGTTACTTTTTCCACTTAATTCATGTCTTGAATGTGTCCTTTTAAAAAGATGTTCACATTCATTAAGTTGTGAGTATCCTAATGCCGTGGTCTTTTATTATTTCCTAAGTCCAAAGTCCACAAGATTTATTAAACTATTATCTGTCGAGATAATGTTTTTTCATCCAATGGCTTGCGTATTCCTGCAATGAGAAGATGATCGCAATTTAAGCTTGAAGGAAATGAGTCGTTGTGCCACATGTCTTTGGTGGGACTAGATACATTGGAGATATAGATCAAAGGATATTCGTAGATGCTTTTTCATCCAACGGCTCATGCTTTACCTTGATACCAAAGATGCAGGTGAGTTAACTTCAAGGGATTGCGTCATGGTGATGCATGTCCTTAATGGGCCCAAACATGAAGAATTGAATTTAAATAAGGCATATGTCAGATCTGATCCGACAGTTGGCACAAAGTCTTATGATGAAGATACGCATACAATAGCCATTAAGGGAATGTGCCATGCTTCCACATGGTGTCCAGTGGGTCCAGCGGAGTAATCACAGATTCATTAAGTACACAGCATCTCCAGAAAGATCTGACAGCTGGCATTAACCTGTAATGATAAGATGACCGAAGGATAACCTTTAAGGGATTGTGCCATTGTGACACGTGTCCATCTAGGCAAGTTGCAGACTATGGTTAATATAAAGCCAATTGGGTAAAGGTATGCTAGGTTAAAGAAGATCTTACGGCTGGCACAAAGCCTCCAATGAAAGATGTGATGATTTTAACCATTAAGGCATTGCGACATGTTGCCACGTGTCCTAGGAGATCAAAGCTGCGGGCCATAAAGATGTGTTAAAGATAGTAAATGTTAAGTAAGATTGGACAGATGGTGTAAAGACTAAAGGATAAATTGATCAAACTTTTAGACATCAAGGGAACGCGCTGTGGTGACATGTGTCCTAAATGTTGGGACCCTCTGTTGGTGTTAAGTAAGGTAAAAGGTTAGCATCTTTAGAAAGATATAACAGTGCACACAAAGCCTATCATGGAAAGTGACTAAAGGTTAAGATTTGAGGGATTGTGACATGCTACCACATGTCCATAGAGATGAATGTTGTAAAATACTTGTTGTGAGACATCCAATGTGAAGAAGAGATGTCACGATCGACGGTCATAATTCAAAGGAGTTATCTTAGCAATTCTAAACCGTTAGCCGTAAGAGTTTGAACTCGGGTGAAGTAATGAGGAATGTGTGCTTTCCACACTAAGAATTTAATGCTCAGAAGTGATGGGCTTTCTATGTATTCGACCATTCAACTCTTGATTATCATAATTGTTGAATTTGTGGAGCAAAAGAAATCTGCAGTGATCACATTTCAACTTCCCAGTTGTTCGCAAAATGGGTAAATTTCTGGTGCAAGTTTTGTCTGAATTCCAAAATATGAAGAGCTATTAGGGCTTGTAGTTACAATATTTTGTCCAATTTGTTAAATCATTAGATTAAAAATACTTTAAATTCAAGATGTTGCCTAGGAGAGAGTTCAAGGGCCACGTGAATTATCAAGACAGAAATGTATGTGATGACCTACTACAGCAATTAACTAGGTCGACAAATGATTCGACAAAAATCAAAGAATTGGTCCCCAAGAGTCCACATTTGAAAATTGGTGAGGGTTTGTATGATCTGGGACAATGGGTTAGGGATGCTAATATAGGTACGACTGGTTTTGCTCTATTCAGAGTACTTTTCGGCCAGAGAAATGCTTTTCCTCCTAATAGCAATGTATGGCAATTTGATGTGGGCAAGTTAGTAGTGCCTGGGGTTTTCATGGATATTGATATGCTTATGCAAATATAAGATGAGTATGAAAAGGTATCCAAGGTAGTCAGAGATAAGAATGGAAAGATCATGGTCAACATAACTACTGAAGAAATCATGAAAGTATTCAAGTTGAGTGAAGAGGATACCCAAATGGATAAAATTGATTTCAAAGAATTCACATAAGTGTATGAAGCACAAAAGGATTATCTGAGAAATGGACCATTAAAAGAAAATTTCAACAAAATTGGAGATCTAATCATGGTAGGGCCAAGAAGCAAGGAACCTTTCAAGTTAGACAATTTCACCCCAAAGGCCATAGGAGTATACAAGGCTTTATCTTAGATCTTTGGGGATGATGAAGAGAAGGAAATGCCCATCCACTACATGTTCATGATGGTACAAATTTTGCACCCCCATTTGGCCATAATTTTTTATTTTGCTCCATATCTTGCAGATTTGATACATGAAGGATTGATAGGCATCAAGAACAGCAAGGTGAATAGACATTTCACATGGTATTCTCTGCTAATGCATATGTTTCTATACAAAGGGATAGATTATTTTGAAAGAGAGTTGCAATTGACAAAGGTCAAAGATGATGAGGAAATTCCCGTACAGTTGTGGAATGCAGACATATCATGGGACAAAAAGGAGGCAAGCTACATAAATTTTGATATATGTTTTGCTTCTAGGATAAGGGCATTGTTGTTGAATGATGATCCTAGAATACCTTTGACACTTTTGAAATTATTGAGACCTAAATAATATAGTCCAAAATTGAAAATAGTGCATAATTTGAGAGATTTCATTCTCTACCCAGTGTCAACAGTTTTCAGAGTTTATGGTTTTAGGGGAATCCCTTATATATTACCCTATAGAGTACCTATCAAGTTAGGATTGGCAAAAATAATAAGACAGATTGGAGGTCTACAGGAGGAAGCACTGATGGGAAGAAGAAAAGGAACTATTTTTCCTACAATCACAGCAGCCCTTCAATTTATTATTACAAAGGGAGGGTGGAAACACCTAGATAAATATATGGCCCCTTACCATCTAAGTACTACAGTATCAAGATGTGTTGACCCTAAAGATTTCATTAAAGATATGTTCAAAGAAAAAACAAAATTCCTAGTGATGAACCACCAATTCAATTTCCTTGAGGACATAATCATAAATGAGTTTGATCAGATAGAACGAGAGATAAAAAAAGGAAAACTGGCTGGCATACAAGAAGAGCCTAGATTTTGTGCAACATTTTGACAAGTTGTATGACCCATTGAAATATTTTCAGCCTTGGGCCAAAAATATATAATATTTAATGGAAATTTTTGAGGATATCATGCAGGCATCAAATCAGAAAAGGGCCAATATTTTACAAACAGAGCTAGAAAGGGAAAATGCAATGATGAGAAGGATAGCTCCTACCAGGAATGTCCCCCCAGGGAAATATGTGCTTTACCAAAGAAGAGGGTATAGTACAGTCTTTCCACAAGATGAGAAGACCCTGGATCCAAAGGGGAAGAGGCCATTAGACCCACATACTCAATCATTTCCATCCCCCAAAAGGAAAAGAATAGAAGGAAAACAAAAATGACGACAGGAAAATGTATATTCTCCTTCCCAATCACCACTCTATATTGATGAGCAAGAAGTAGCAGAACAATTGCTACGAATGGGAGATGTTGGACAAATATTTGTCATAGCCCAAGAACTACAAGAAGGGGTGCCTGAAGTTCTAAAGAATGCTTCACTAGAACTGACTGTTGCAAAATATGCTGGAAAGGAATTGGACCCCTTGACTCAACAGACTAGCAATGAATTTCTTTCTGATGACAATTTTGTCAATGCCATGGCATTCTTACAGTTCTTATGGAGAACCCACATAAATGAATTTAAAGAAAAGTGCCAACAAAAATATAATGAGCAACCTACAAGGAGTAAGGGAGAGATTGAAAATGAAGTCAAACAAGAAATGATAGCTAAGTTTGAAAAGATAACTCCTAAGGAAGGAAGGGCACTAGTTAGGAAGGAAGGAGTACTGATACTTCCAGAGTGGGATATTGTAGATGCTATTGTCTTTGATGCTATGAGAAAGGAAACAAAAATTGTATATGCTAATGAGACAGGAGCAAGACAATAATCCAAGGGAGTGAGATTTAGTGAAGATCATGCAGCCCTTGTCATGTGGCATATTAAAAAGAAAATCCATAAGGTATCTGATTAAGATCATTAGGCTGAACAAGTAGGTAGCCTTATTGTAAGAAGAGTATCAGATACATCAAGTGTGGACGCAGCTAACCTTACTCTGTAAACTGTAAAATTGAGTATAAAGGTGGTTGAGAAATAAGAAAAGGCATTCAAAATTCTAACAGAGAAATATGAGATTGTCATGAAGGCTTACAATGGTGAGAAGATTAAATCTATTGAGAAGGACAATAGAATTTCTTTCCTTTAGGGAAGACAAATAGTTAAATTTGTGCCTCAGAGGATGATCACACAGGATCCCCATCAGCCATCATCATCAAGCCTGATCATCACTTATCCTCCTTCCCCTGCACCATCAAACCCAACCACACTAGAGGAGTTGGAACAAGAAAAGGCAAGATTGATTGTTGAAAGAATAGAGATGGAGAAGTCAAGGAAAGAATGGGTTGAATATTCCGTAGCTTTCAGAGAAGCAGAGGCATGGGTGAAACAAAAATATGCAGACAAAATACACAACACCCTCATGCATTGTACCCATGAATTAGTTCCCACTGCAATTTATTCACAAGGGAAGAAGATTGTCAGCATGTTGAATGAATACAATGCAGATAAAGAAAATTTGGATCAAATGGTGAATAGATGGAAAGGAAAGAGAGGAGAATTGAAATTCTTCCACACCACTTGCAAGAAAGAGAATAATGTTGACATTGTCTTAACTGGCACTCATAAATGTGTCAAATTGCTCATGGACATGGATATAAGAAGGAGCATTGTCATAAGAAAGGTAATGGCCTTAAGAAAGGAATACTCAAAGGACCAGTATGAAATGTTTCCAAATCTTTTCAAGAAAAATGGAGATATAAAAGATGAATCATTGTGGCATCAACAGATGAATGAAGCATTGGCAATTAGAACCAATAAAATAATTACCCTAGAGAGTACACTACTTTTTGTTCAAACCGTTGAGATAGTTGGTAAGGCCAAAGCATTTTTTTCATTTCGGTCACAAGAAATTGAAAAGGCAAATGTCACTTGGAGGAAGATTAACAGCAGAAAGGATGAGGTCCTTAGTTTCAACTGGCTGAGTGATGAGGTGTATACCTCTTGGAACGACAAGTACACAATAGTTGATCTAGGAGAAGGTGACAACATGCAGGTGGATGATGAGGCCTAACAGATTAGATGATACAGGTAAAGGGAAGATCCTACATCACCAATATCAAGCACAACAGACTCCAGATGGCTCATGCTAGACAACTTTGAAGCAATTGCAAATACTAAGTGGTCAAGAGACAAAATTTGTCAAATATCTATTGTAACAAGAGTGGTTATCACTCCATTAGATATTTTTTCTTTTTAGTGAGTCATTTTTTTTTCCTTATTCCAAATGATCCAAAGCTTTTTGTAATCCTATTCTATAAAAGGATTCCCAAGATCATTGGAAAGGGCTGGAAAATTTGTATCGTAAACAATTTGTAAAATTTCCAGTCAAGAGGGAAAGATAGTATAATTTGTACTATTTATTGTAAGAAGTCGTAAATAAAGCTGAGGGATCTTTTGCAGGTTATTGAAGAGGTTATCTCTGAGTACTTTTTGTATACTGAAATAAGATTTTCTGAATTTAATATAAAGATCCAGATTCTAATCTCTCATGTGTTATGTGTCATATGAGTTATGAATTTTTTTATTCATTAGCATATATTTCTCTGTGTTTATGGACTTATTTGAGAGTTTTGATCTAGGATCAGATTAAATTAGGAATTTATTTATGCATAGGTTCATCTGATACATGCTAGGATTATATTAGTAGTAGGGGTTTTTGGATAGTTGTATTATGATTTGAAACCTTTAGTGAACATTAATTTTAGTATATTGTATCTGAGTCAGAATATATCCCAATGGATAAAGCACTGATCTGAAGCTGATAAGTTTTGTTTTATTGCATATCTAGTTGCACATTGGCTGTGTTTTCCTATAAGAAAACATTTAAAATCCATTAAGTCTACATTTGTGTAAGTTTGTTACAAATTTCTATCTCATGCTCCATCTCATGGTTGATGTTTAATGAGTAATTAGCCAATTATCTAGTATCTCCTGATTATGTTGAGTCATTGTGAGATTACTGCTTGATAGTACCAAATTAGATATATCAATAGGTATTACAAGGTATCCCCCCTTGTTGTAGAAGGACCTAAAGAGTAGAAGTATTAAGAGAGTGCTTGTTAGTTGGTCCTTTTCTTGCATGAACAAATATTTGGAGGTGGATCCTCTATAAAAATAGTCATAAAGGGAAGAGGTTATTGTTGTTTTCATCACAACATTAAAAAACCAACAAAATGGTGACTCTATTGGGAACTATTCTTTCATTGCAATAAGCAAGTACATTTTCTCAAGTTGAGCTGGACTCCTATCCTAATCACTTATCAATACTAGTCGATTGACCATTGTATTATAGATTTGTATCTTTGCATATCCTAGTGATCTGTATTACCATTGAAAATTCGTTGGGATGGGTGCTTAAAAATTGTTATTTTCTGTAACCCGTGAAAACTTTTCATACCAAATTTGTTACTCAAGTTAGTGTGTATTTTCCCAGCTATTTATTGGGTGGTGACTTGAAGTAATATTTGCATCGATGTTGAGTTACAATTAATATCATACACTACTATCTAGCTATGAGTTACAAAGATACAAAATCTAGGATGAACAATCGTCTTGAGAATGAATTGGAAAGTGAGGTTCCATCCACTTCCAGAGCTAGGAAATCAGTGAACAGAAATGTTGTTGGAGTTACTCCCAAAGCCTGGAGGCAGAGAAGGAACATAAGAATGGATACTTCCATTCCTCCTAATCATGAAGAAGAAAATTTAGAAGTTGAACAAGAAACACAACCAAGATTAGGAGTCTATGGGGAGTATTATTCTCAGAGTGAAAGGGTTGATGATGTTCCTAGATATACCTGAAAGGTGGTTCATGGTAAGTCTCAGGGACATGAGACAAGGTCCAGATCCAAGAGTAGAGGTGAAGAGAGTAGGAATGCTCCAAGTGATCCAAGATCACCCTCATCTAAAAGACCACATCCCCATCATCACAGAAGAGAGAGAACCATCATGGAAGAAAACTCAGAATCTGACATAACTCTTGTGGATTCTGAAGAGATTTTTGAACAAGTGGGTGAGTTGGAAAGGAAGATCCAAGAGAAAATTTCCTTGAGACAAAAAAAGAGAAAGAGAAAAGGAGGAAAGAATTAGACATGCTCAGATTCAATCTGACCAGTTGAAAAGGAAACTGCGAGATTTGGAGGCAATGAATGCTACCGTTATGCCTAATAAACTTGAACATGAACCTGTTATTCAATAGTTGTATGACATACCAAATCCCAAGGACAAAGGTAAATAAAAGGTAGCAGTTGTTGAAATAAAGGAGCTAGTGAGAAAAGGGAGTATGATGGATCCCATGATGAAGCTGGATACTGGGTTGGAGAGAGCCAAAAGAGAGAGGGAGATAATAGCCAAGGAATTAGAGAAGGATGAATTGGAAGCCTCTACTCTTGAAATGGAGAAGAAAATTAAATTTCTCAGACAAACCTCTGGTTCTCATTCTGCTGGTGCTGGCCCTAAATTGTCTCTGAATTCAGGAATGAATTTACCACCACCTGTTGATTCTAGAAATGCTACCACTTCAAGTACTCAAGGTAACATTTCATCTCAAAAAACTCTTGTCTATACTGAAAGTTACAAGCAATTTATTTTCCTTGGCATTCCTGGTTATCCAAACGAAATTCCTAAAAAGATTAGGGACAAAATTCCTAAATTTGCTAGGAATAATGTTATAACATGTGAAGAACATCTGAAACATTTTATGGATATGGTTGATGACTATGAAATTGCACATGATGTTGTTATGATGAAATTATTTGTGAAATCATTAATTGAGGATGCGGACTGGTTTAGAGGATTGCCCCATGAATGTATTGGGTCCATGGATGAGATGAAGGAATATTTAAGGGACCAATATGGGGAGAAGACTAATGAAGGGTTCATACTGAATGAGTTCAACAGCATAAAGAAGAACCCAAATGAAGAGGTGGTGGAATTCAATATCATATTTCAAAGGGCAATGCACAAGTTGCTACAAGTGATGAGACTAGATGACAAGGTATGTCTTGCTACCTATCTTAATGCTTTCGATGCAAAAATTGGTTATTTTTTAAGAGATAAGAACCCTAGAAATATTAGGGAAGCATATAAGGTAGCAGTCAACATTGAGACAAACAGAAGAGTTTCTAGGAAGTGGGAAAGAGAGAAGATTGGAAACCCACCAAGTATAATAAGAAAGAATCAGATAAACCCTTGAGTTCTAAACCTAAGGAGGATGATAACCTTAAGTTGATTTTGAATGCTTTAAAAAATTTAAATCCTGGAGAGAGTATTCACAATAGGGTTTCAAATAATGATAAACCTTCATATGGAAATTTCAACAGATGGCCTAGGATGCAAAACTATCCTTATACTACTCAGTGGAAATATGGGAAACCTATTTTCCCACAGAAGAAGGATAAGTCTAATGAAAAAACTCTTGGCCCCTTGCACAAGACCTCTATAAATATGTGCAATGATAACCCTTGGTGTGTACATTGTCAGTCTCCACAATCCTGAATATTGTATTGGTTTTGCCATAATTTATGTCACTGAAGAAAATGAAGAAGATGAAAAGGAAGAATATGATGATAGTGGTTGTGTTATGACTTCCTCACTTGTAAATGATGAAATATATTATCAGCCCAATGATTCTTACATACAGGATTGGGAGATTGATAATATGAGATGTAATGTCGAAGGATGCGATGAGACCCCTATTCTCACAAGGCCATCTAATGAAGAAATAGCTGAGATCATAGAAAATATGGTTGCACAAGCAAGGGGTAATTATGTTTTAAGAAATAGAGTAGTTGGAAATTCAAATGGAAAACCTGTTGGTATCTTTATCAAGGATACCCCAAATAGTACCAAAAGGCCACAGGAAAAAGAGAAACAGGTTGAAGGTACTAATAAGGTTTTAATTAAGAAGGGAAACAAACCTACTGGCCCAAATATGTATAAATAAAAGATGAAAACACCAGAGAGTTCCATACCTCATCCCAAAGAGGAGGAAAAACCACATAGGGGAAATGAAGCTAAACTGGCTACTCAAGAAGAAGATGTGGATTGCACAAATCAGAAATCAAACATTTCTGATATGACATACACCTCTGTGGATATGGGGTAACTTTTGTCTCAGATAAATATTAAGGTGCCTCTATTAGAAATGATGAGGATAGGAGAGCATAAGGAAAAGACTCTAACATGGGTGAAGAGTGTTAGCTCTACTAAAACTATGGGACCAGAGAAAAATAAGAAAGTGTCTGACACTAAGGATAAATCATCAAAGGAATCTGATGAGCTTGTATCAAAGATTCCTCAAATTCACTTAGATACCAATATTGTTAGCACTACTACAGAAACTATTCATCCATTTTTCCTTACATTTAAATAAATGGAAAAATGCTAAAAAAATGCATGATTGACTTTGGGGCATCTAACACTGTTATGCCTGCAGAAGTCATGAGATCTATGGGATTGAAAGCAGACAATCCACATGGGAGATGCCAAGCCATAGATTCCAAAGAAGTACCTGTCATAGGCACTATTAAGGATTTGCCTTATAAATTGGTAGCTTTCCCAGATAAAGTGCTAACTAGTAGTGTGTTGGTTGTAGACATTCCCCCCAATATGGAATGTTATTGTCAAGAAAATGGAGTTCATCTATGGGGGGAAGCATTCAATGTGATTTATCATTTTCCACTTTCAACATAAATGGGGAAAACATCAAAGTATCAAGGGAAACCAGAACTCCTCATATGATTGAGGAACAAGATGATAACAATATGATTTGTTTCTTGGATACTAAGATGGGGTCGTTTCAAGTGCAGGAAAGTCAAGCTGCAAAAAGATCACAACCTACATTATTGTCAGAAGATGTAAGTAATTTATCTGAACAAACTAAGTTATGGATAATGTATTTTGATGGTGCCAGTTCTAGGGAGGAGGCTAGTGCTAGAGTTTTGTTGATATCTCCCTCTGTAAAAAAGCCTTCAGATTTTCATTTTCTTTGTTGTTTTCTTGTACAAATAATGTGGTAGAATATGAGGCTCTGTTAATAGGTCTGAGATTAGTTGCAAGACATGGAATCAAATGCATCAGAGTTATTGGAGACTCTAAGTTAGTGGTATCTCAGATCAATCCAAATATGCATCAAAGAATGATAGATTGAAGCAGTACCGACATGTAGTATGGGATGAGTTAGAAAATTTTTATGCATTTGGTATTGGCTAGATGGATAGGAGCCAAAATAGAAGGGAAATTTTGTTAGCTAACATTGCTTTAAGGCCAGAAGACATTACTGTACACCTCTCTCTCCGGATTCCCACAGCTTTCCAAGGGCGGGGGTTAGTAGCAAAGGTTCACAAGTGAATGCAAATCAAGTATACAATAACTACTAAACGAATAACAGAAACGTGAGCAATAAAATGTACA
>MU227033.1:1320543-1330822 GCA_018584345.1 Thuja plicata
CTTAATTAATTAAATAAAATTAATTATTTAATTAATTTTGGGAATTGGATTAGATGATTTGAGAAATGAATTTAGAAGAAAATAGATGATTAATTAATGATTAAGAAACCATTAATGAAAATTAGTGTTTTTAATGTAAAGTCGCAAGCCTGTCCATTTTAGGGTGTCTACAATTACTTTTGCTGGAATTTTTGAAATAGAAGTTCAAACTAGGCCTTCAATACCAGACAATGTGGATAGTTGGCAAGTGTTTGATGATGATGTACATATTCTGAGATTCTTGTATTGTGAGGTAGGTCTTGACAACAAAGAGATATATTTCACAAAGTATTTGAAAAACATTGATAGAAAGGATACTGTCTTGGGGAAGGAAATATTGCATCTAAAGTCAAATAAAGTCCCAAAGGGACTAGTTGTTTTGGAGAGGGCCTTTGATAGTAAGGATAGACCATACTTTGTTACATGTTTAAATAGATCTAAATATTTGGAGGATTTTAATGTGGGAACAGAAGAAGTTCCTAAGAACTTATTTATTGGTTAGAAAATGTCACCCAAAATCAAAGAGGATCTGATTAATCTTTTAAGGAAATACAAAAAGGTCTTTGCTTGGACGTATGATGACCTAAAGGCATATAATGAGGAACTATTTCAACATGAAATTCCATTGAAGGAAGATGCCAAACCCTTTAGGCAAAAGTAAAGACCCATAAATCCCACCCTAAGGCCCAAGATGGAACAGGAATTGAAAAATATGAAAGATGCTAGGATAATCAAACCCATTAGGCACTATTCATGGGTTTCCAATCTAGTCCCTGTCAGAAAGAAGAATGGGGATATCGGGCTGTGTGTGGATTTCATAAATTTGAACATATCTTCCTTAAAAGACAACTATGCTCTCCCCAACATGGATAATATGTTGCAGAGAGTGACTGGATGTGAACTCATGTCCATGATGGATGGATTCTCTGGGTATAACGTGATTATGGTAAAAAATTCAGAGCAGTTTAAGACTTCTTTTACCACACCATGGGGAACATATGTGTATGTGAGGATGCCTTTTGGTTTAATGAATGTTGGGGATACTTTCCAGAGGGCCATGGATGTTGCATTCTCATACTTCCTACAAAAATTTCTTGAGGTCTATCAAGATGATCTCACAGCTTATTCAAAGAAAGAAGAACAACATTGTGAGCACTTGGAAAATATTTTTGAAAGAGCCTTAGAGTTTGGGATTTATCTCAATCCCAAGAAATGGATTTTTGGAGTGACAGTATGTAAGTTATTGGGTCACATAGTTTCAAAGTAAGGGGTTAGAATTGACCTAGATAGGGTAGCTTCTATTGAAAGAGTGCCCATCCCAAGAAATGTTAAGGGAATTCAATCCTTCTTTGGACAGGTAAATTTTCTCTGAATATTTGTCACTAACTTTGCTAAGAAAAGTAGACCAATTTCAAAGATGTTAAAGAAGGATGCTAAAATGGAATGGGATGGGGAGGCCACCCAATATTTTCAAGAGATTAAGAAAGCTATCAAACATGCCCCTATCCTAAGAACTCCTGATTATTCAAATCCCATGAATATTTTTTCATTTGCATCTTGTCATACTATTGTTGTTGTATTGTTACAGAAAAATGAAGAGGGGTTTGAGCAGCCTATTGCCTTTTTTAGAAAATCATTACAAGATGCAGAGCTCAAGTATGATATAACTGAAAGGTAGGCCTATGCATTTGTGAAGGTTGTGAAAGCTTTTAGGTGTTATTTTAGTGGCTTATGTCCCCTCAGTAGTAGTTAAGGACATTTTTACTCAACAAGAGGTGTCAGGAAAAAGATGTGGATGGATCAATAGGATTCAAGAGTTAAATATAGAAATCCAAATTACTAAGTTGGTTAGAGGGATGGGTTTAGCAAAATTGATGGCTAGTGAAAACTTGGATGCTAATCACATCAATACCCTAGAAGAACATAGACCTTTCATCTGTAACCTTGACCATTGTGACTGGTACACTAACATTATTTATTATTTGCAAAGAATGAATTTCCCATAGGGCATGGATGAGAATAAGAAAAGAACATTAAAATTGCAAGAAATCTATTTTGCCCTGATCAGAGATGAGTTGTGGTGGAGGAACCCTGAAGGAATTTTATTGAAATGTGTTGATAAAGAAAAAGAAAACAGGATCATGCAAGAGATGCATAATGGAGTGTGTGGTGGCCATTATATGGCCAAGACTACTGCACATAATATTTTAAGAACAAGATGGTGGCTGAGTATCTTCAAGGATGCTCATCAACTGGTTAGGAAATGTGATGCTTGCCAACATTTCTCTGGTAAGCTAAAATTCGCAAGTAATGTACCCCTTACACCAGTGGAAGTTCAAGCCCCATTCTAGTAATGGTGTATTGATTTTATAGGAGAGATAGCTACTAAGTCCAGTGGAGGACATTCATGGATCATTGTAGCTAAAGAATACTTTACTAAGTGGGTGGAAGCAATTCCCACTAAGAGAGATACCAGTAAAGTGGCAATTGATTTTTTACTGAAGAACATAATTACTAGATTTGGGTGCCCGGAGAAGATAATCTCAGATAAAGCCATGTGTTTTAAATCTGAAGAGTATGTCAATTTTTGTGTTGAATATGGTATTCAAACCTCTTACTCTGCACCTTACCACCCACAAGGGAATGGCCAAACTAAGTCCACTAATAAGAGCCTCCTCAAGATTAAAAGAATTTTGGATACAAATACGAAGGCTTGGGATTCAAATTTAACATTGGCAATCTGGGCTGATAGGGTGACATAAAAAAGGGCCATAGGATGTGAACCTTTTGATCTAGTTTATGGGATACAAGAAAGATTGCCCCAAGATAATTTGATGCAGATGTACAATTTTTTTTCAGACTTATGATGATGATATTGATAATGACATGCAATTGAGAATTGATGACCTGGTGGAGTTAGATGAAGCTAGGAGGGAAGCTTCTGTGAAAAATTCAAAACTGCAATTGTAGGTGAAGAACTTGTATGATAAGAAAGCAGTCTCAAGACAGTTTGATGTGGGAGATTGTGTTCTCATGTAGAATGTCAGGTTGGAAGACAAAGGAAAGCATGGAAAATTTGAACCAATTTGGCTGGGACCTTATATTGTCCATGAAAGGTATGGGCAAAATTCATATTTATTAAAAGATCTTACTAGAAATATTTTAGAACTGCCAGTTCATGGCTAGTTCTTGAAGTTATACTTCTCATGAAGTCTAATTATCCATGAACATTAGGATTGTGTTTCTACAAGTTTGTTTGTTTCTTCTTAGTTTAGTTTGCTTTCCTGTTGTGTGAGTAGTTTTGTTTTCCAATAGGTTGGTCTACTGCCCCGAGATTCTAAATTCTTGTAACACCTACAGGAGGATTCATCCCTAGAAAGAGCCACTGTTAGGTCTTTTAAAAAAAAATTCTAAAGCGATGGGTCCATGGTCTGTATATAAAATAGGGTCTTGTATAAATCTTTGAAACCCTAGTTGTCATGTTTCTAAGTGTAAAATTTGGTCCTAAAACCCTATGTGTCAAAATGGTTTCTAATTCTTTGTTACTTTTTTCCACTTAAGTCATGTCTTGCATGTGTCCTTTTAAAAATATGTTTGCATTCATTACGTTGTGAGTATCCTAACGCCATGGTCTTTTATTATTTCCTAAGTCCAAAGTCTGCAAGATTTATTAATCTTTTATCTATCGAGCTAATGTGTTTTCATCCAACGGCTCGCGCATTCCCACGATAAGAAGATGATCACAATTTAAGATTCAAGGCAACGCGTCATTGTTCCATGTGTCCTTGGCTGGACTAGATACATTGGAGATACAGATCAAAGGACATTCGTTGATGCTTTTTCATCCAATGGCTCACTCTTTACCTTGATACCAAAGATGCAGGTGAGTTAACTTCAAGGGATCACATCGTGGTGATGCGTGTCCTCAATGGGCCCAAACATGAATGAAGAATTGAAGTTAAATAAGGCCTATGTCAGATTTGATTTGACGGTTGGTGTAAAGGCTTATGATGAAGATGCACATACAATAGCCATTAAGGGAATGTGCCATGCTTCCACGTGGTGTCCAGTGGGTCCAGCGGGGTAATCATAGATTCATTAAGTACATAGCATCTCTGAAAAGATTTGATGGCTAGCGTTAACAAGCAATGATAAGATAATCAAAGGATAACCTTTAAGGGATTACGTTATTGTGACGCATGTCCATCCAGGCAAGTTGCAAACTATGGTTAACATAAAATCAGATGGGTAAAGGTATGACAGGTTAAAGAAGATCTTACGGCTGGCGCAAAGCCTCCAATGAAATATGTAATGATTTTAACCATTAAGGAATTACAACATGTTGTCACATGTCCCAGGAGATCAAAGTTGCGGGCCATAAAGATGTGTTAAAGACAATAAATGTTAAGAAAGATTGAATGGATGGAATAAAGACTGAAGGAAAAGGTGATCGACCTTTAGTCATCAGGGGAACACACTATAGTGATGTGTGTCCTAAGTGTTGGGACCCTCTGTCGGCGTTAAGTAAGGTAAAAGGTTAGAATCTTCAGAAAGATCTAACGGTGCGCGCAAAGCCTATGATGGAAACTGACTGAAGATTAAGCTTTGATGGATTGTGACATGTTGCCACATGTCCATGGAGATGAATATTGTAAAATAATTTTTCCGAGCCATCTAATGCAAAGAAGAGATGTTAGGATCGACGGTCATAATTCAAAGGAGTTATCTTAGCAATTTTGAACCGTTAGTCGTGAGAGTTTGAACTCAGGTGAAGTAATGGTGAATGTGTGCTTTTGACAGTAAGAATTTAATGCTTAGAAGTGATGGGATTGCTATGTATTTGATCATTCAACTCTTGATTATCATAATTGTCAAATTTGTGGAGCAAAAGATAGCTGTAGTGATCGCGTTTCAACTTCCAGGCTATTTTGAGAATAGGTAAATTTATGGTGCAAGTTTTGTATGAATTCAAAAATTTGAAGAATTATTAGGGCTTGCAATTACTTTATTCTGTCAAATTTGTTAAATCATTAGATTATAAAGACTTTAAATTCAAGATGCCACCTAGGAGAGAGTTCAAGGGCCACGTCAATTATCAAAACATAAATGTATGTGATGACCTACTACAGCAATTAACTAGGTCGACAAATGATTCGACAAAAAACAAATAAATAATCCCTAAGAGTCCACATTTGAAAATTGGTGAGGGTTTGTACGATCTGGGACAATGGGCTAGGGGTGCTAATATAGGTATGACTGTTTGGCACTATTCAGAGTACTTTTCGACCAGAGAAATGCTTTTGCTCCTAATAGCAATGTATGGCAATTTGATGTGGGCAAGTTAGTAGTGCCTAGGGTTTTCATGGATATTGATATGCTTATGCAAATAGCAGACAAGTATGACAAGGTATCCAAGGTAGTCAGGAATAAGAATGGATAGATCATGGTCAACATAACTACTGAAGAAATTAGGAAAGTATTCAAGTTGAGTGAAGAGGATACCCAAATGGATAAAATTGATTTCAAATAATTCACACAAGTGTATGAAGCACAAAAGGATTATCTAAGAAATGGACCGTTAAAATAATATTTCAAAAAAATTGGAGATTTGATCATGGTAGGGCCAAGAACCAAGGAACCTTTCAAGTTAGACTATTTCACCCCAAAGGCCATAGGAGTATACAAGCCTTTATATCAGATCTATGGGGATGATGAAGAGAAGGAAATTCCCATCCACTGCATGTTCATGATGGTACAAATTTTGTACCCCCATTTGGCCATAATTTTTTATTTTTCTCCATATCTTGCAGATTTGATACATGAAGGATTGATAGGCATCCAGAACATCAAGGTGACTAGACATTTCACATGGTATTCCCTACTAATGCATATGTTTCTATACAAAGGGACATATTATTTTGAAAGAGAGATAGAATTGACAAAGGTCAAAGATGATGAGGAAATCCATGTACAGCTGTGGAATGCAGACATGTCATGGGACAACAAGGAGGCAGGCTACATAAATTTTGATAGATGTTTTTCTACTAGGATAAGGGCATTGTTGTTGAATGATGATCCTAGAATGCCTTTGACACTTTTTCAATTATTGAGACCTAAATAATATAGTCTGGAGTTGAAAATAGTGCATAATTGGGGAGATGTCATTCTCTACCTAGTGTCAACAGTTTTTAGAGTTTATGGTTTCAGAGGAATCCCTTTTATATTACCCTACAGAATACCTATCAAGTTAGGATTGGCAAAAATAATAAGACAGATTGGAGGTCTACAGGAGGAAGCACTGACAGGTTGAGGAAAAGGAACTATTTTTCCTACAATCACAGTAGCCCATCAGTTTATTATTACAAAGGGAGGGTGGAAACACCTAGATAAATATATGGCCCTTTACCATTTGAGTACTACAGTATCAAGATGTGCTGACCCTGAAGCTTTCATTAAAGATATGTTCAAAGAAAAAACAAAATGCCTGGTGTTGAACCACCAATTCAATTTCCCTGAGGACATAATCAAAAATGAGTTTGATTGGATAGAACAAGAGATAAAAAGGGAAAATGGATGGCATACAAGAAGAGCTTGGATTTTGTGCAACATTTTGACAAGCTGTATGACCCATTGAAATATTTTCAGCCTTGGGCCAAAAAGATAGAATCTTTAATGGAAATGTTTGAGGATATCATGCAGGCATTAAATCAGAAAAGAGCCAATATTTTACAAATAGAGCCAGAAAGGGAAAAGGCAATGATGAGCAGGATATCTCCTACAAAGAATGTTCCCCCAGGGAAATATGTGGTTTACTAAAGAAGAGGGTATAGTATAGTCTTTCCACAAGCTGAGAAGACCCTAGATCCAAAGGGGAAGAGGCCATTAGACACACATACTCAATCATTTCCATCCCCAAAAAGGAAAAGAATAGAAGGAGAACAACAATGACGATGATAGGAAAATGTATATTCTCCTTCCCAATCTCCTCTTTGTATTGATGGGCAAGCAGTAGAAGAATAGTTGCTACAAATGGGAGATGATGGACAAATATTTGTCACAGCCCAAGAACTACAAGAAGGGGTGCTTGCAGTTCCAAAGCATGCTTGGCTAGAACTAACTATTGGAGAATATGTTGGAAAGGAATTGGACCCCTTGACTCAACAGGCCAGCAATGAATTTCTTTCTGATGAAAATTTTGTCAAGGCCAGGGCATTCATACAATTCTTATGGAGAACCCACATAAATGAATTTAAAGAAAAGTGCCAACAAAAACATAATGAGAAACCTACAAGGAGTAAGAAAGAGATTGAAAATGAAGTCAAAAAAGAAATGATAGCTAAGTTTGAAAAGATAACTCTTAAGGAAGGAAGGGCACTAGTCAGGAAGGAAGGAGTACTGATACTTCCAGAGTGGGATATTGCAGATGCTATTGTTATTAATGTTGTGAGAAAGGAAACAAATAATGTCTATGCTAATGAGATAGAAGCAAGACAAGCATCCAAGGGAGTGAGATTTAGTGAAGATCATGCAGCCCTTGTCATGTGGCATATGAAAAAGAAAATCCATAAGGTATATGATGAAGATAATCAAGCTAAACAGGTAGGTAGCCTTATTGTAAGAAGAGTATCAGATACATCAGGTGTGGATGCAACTAACCTTACTCTACAAACTACAAAATTGAGTTTAAAAGTGGCTGAGAAACAAGAATAGGCTATTCCAAATCCTAACAAAGAAATATGAGATTGTCATGAAGGCTTACAATGATGAGAAGATTAAATCTATTGAGAAGGACAATAGAATGGCTTCCTTGAGGGAAGAAAAACAGTTCAATTTGTGCCTAAAAGGATGATCACACAGGATCCCCATTAGCCATCATCATCAAGCCCGATCATTACGTATCCTCCTTCCCCTGCACCATCAAACCCAACCACACTAGAGGAGTTGGAGCAAGAAAAGGCAAGATTGATTGCTGAAAGAACAGAACTGGAGAAGTCAAGGAAAGAATGGGTTAAATAGCCTGTAGCTTTCAGAGAAGTAGAGGCATGGGTGAAACAAAAATATGCAGACAAAATACACAACACCCTCATGCATTGTACCCATGAATTAGTTCCCACTGCAATTTATTCACATGGGAAGAAGATTGTCAGCATGTTGAATGAATACAATGCAGATAAAGACAATTTGGATCAAATGGTGAATAGATGGAAAGGAAAGAGAGGAGAATTGAAATTCTTCCACACCACTTGCCAAGAAAGAGAATAATGTTGACATTGTCTTAATTGGCACTCATAAATGTGTCAAATTGCTCATGGACATGGATATAAGAAGGAGCATTGTCATAAGAAAGGTAATGTCCTTAAGAAAGGAATACTCAAAGGACCAGTATGAAATGTTTCCAGATATTTTAAAGAAAAATGGAGATATAAAAGATGAAGCATTGTGGCATCGGCAGATGAATGAAGCATTGGCAGTTAGAACCAATAGCATAATTACCCTGGAGAGTACACTACTTTTTGTTCAAACCGTTGAGATAGTTGGTAAGGCCAGAGCATTTTTTCTCATTTTGGTCATAAGAAATTGAAAAGGCAAATGCCACTTGGAGGGAGATTAACACCAGAAAGGATGAGGTCCTTAGTTTCAATTGGTCGAGTGATGAGGTGTATACCTCTTGGAAGGACAAGTACACAGTTGATCTAGGAGAAGGTGACGACATGCAGGTGGATGATGAGGCCTAACAGATTGGATGATATAGGTAAAGTGAAGATCCTACATCACCAATATCAAGCACAACAGACTTCAGATGGCTCATGCCAGACAAATTTGAAGCAGTTGCAAATACCAAGTGGTCAAGAGACAAAACAATTCCAAATATCTATTGTAACAAGAGTGGTTATCACTCCATTAGCTATTTTGTCTTTTTAGTGAGTCATTGATTTTGTCCTTATTCCAAATGATCTGAAGCTTATTGCAATCCTATTCTATAAAAGGATTCCCAAGATCATTGGAAAGGTCTGGAAAATTTGTATCGTAAACAATTTGTAAAATTTTCAGTCAAGAGGGAAAGATAGTATAATTTGTACTAGATAGTGTAAGAAGTCAGAAATAAAGTTGAGAGATCTTTTGCAAGTTATTGAAGACGTTATCTCTGAGTACTTTTTGTATACTAAAATAGTATTTTATGAATTTAATACAAAGATCCAGATGCCAATCTCTCCTGTGTTATGTGCCATATGAGTTATGAATTTTCTGATTCATTAGCATAGTTTTCTCTGTGTTTATGTACTTATTTGAGAGTTCTGATCTAGGATCAAATTAAATTAGACTTTGATTTCTGCATAGGTTCATCTGATAGATGCTAGGATTCTATTAGTAGTAGGGGTTTTTGGATAGTTATGTTATGATCTGAAATCTTTGGTGAACATTAATTTTAGTATAGTGTATCTGAGTCATAATATAGCCCAATGGATAAAGCACTTATATGACGCTGATAAGTTTTGTTTTATTGCATATCTAGTTACACATTGGTTGTGTTTTCCTATAAGAAAACATTTAAAATCCATTAAGTCTACATTTGTGTAAGTTTGTTACAAATTTATATCTCATGCTCCATCTCATGGTTGATGTTCAATGGGTAATTAGCCAATTATATAGTATCTCCTGGTTATGTTGAGTCATTGTGAGATTACTGCTTGATAGTGTATGCACCCTAAAATGGTCGCCTAGACTTTGGGCCCCATTTCTCAATTTATCAAATCCCTGAATCAATATTTTCAAATATCAACGATATCAATTATATCAACTTCCTTGATCAAATCATAATCAATTCAATATTTCCTAAGGTTTGAGCATTATTTAATTTAAAAGAGAAAAAATAAAAATAAAAATCTTATTTAATTAAGAGAACATGCTCTCTTTTAATTAATTGAAAATCTCTTTTAATTAAATAATAAAATCACTTTATCCTAAGCCTTTATTTAATTAAAAGGAATTTCCTCCTCTTTTATTTAAATAAAAAATTCTCACTTTTCTTCTTATCCTATGTTGCACAAATAAAGCATTATTCTTATTTTATAAAAAGGGAAAAAGCACTTTTTATCTTATGTGGGACACAAAAGTCAACTCCTATTTTCCTATTGGAAGATATTTGTGCACAAGGATCAAGCTTCCATTTTTCTCCACCCTTGATTAAGACTTTTGTCTCTTAATCTCAATGGTCCATTTCATCTCATTTCTTATAAAA